>CAUYON010064063.1:0-48293 GCA_963573935.1 Arctocebus calabarensis
CTCCTGAGCTCAAGCAATCTGCCCGCCTCGGCCTCCCAGAGTGCTGGGATTAGAGGCCTGAGCCACAATGCCCAGGATGATGCATACTTTCATTGAAAAACATTGTATATGTTATTCTTAGGAATAGAATGTGAATTTCCATATTCCAACCTAATCTCATCACTCAACATCTTTTTGTGGAACCGAGAGTTCATTCAAAATGACAAGTAGAAGACTAATACCACCTAAATTTAGAAAAACCAATAAACCAAATTACCAGAACATCTTTTCTTTTAATAATTTTACCTCTAGCACAGACTTTTTTTTTTTGAGACAGAGCCTCAAGCTGTTTCCCTGGATAGAGTGCTGTGGCATCACAGCTCACAGCAACCTCCAACTCCTGGGCTCAAGCAATTCTCGTGCCTCTGCCTCCCAACAAGCTAGAACTACAGGCGCCTGCCACAACGCCTGGCTATTTTTTGGTTGTAGTTGTCATTGTTGTTTGGTGGGCCCAGGCTGGATTCAAACCCACCAGCTCAGGTGTATGTGGCTGGCACCTTAGCTGCTTGAGCCACAGCCACCGAGCCAGATATCTTATATTCATGAATAGCAAACTATGATTAATTCCAGCTGTGCCTTTTTTTTTTTGCTCTTTTTGGCTATGACTGGGTTTGAACCCACCACCTCCGGTATATGGGGCTGGCGCCTTACTCCTTTGAGCCACAGATGCTGCCCCCATTTTTTTTTCTTTTTCTTTTTTTTTTTTTGATACAGAGCCTCAAGCTGCCACCCTGAACAGAGTGCTGTGGCATCACAGCTCACAGCAACCTCCAATTCCTTGGCTCAAGCGAGTCCCCTGCCTCCACCTCCCAAGTATCTGAGACTACAGGCGCCTGCCACAATGCCTGGACATTTTTTGGTTGCAGCCGTCATTGTTGTTTGGCAGGCCCCGGCTGGATTCGAACCCTCCAGCTCAGGTGTACTTGGCTGGCGCCCTAGCCCTTTGAGCCACAGGCGCCAAGACTTTTTTTCTTTTTTTTGAGACAGAGTCTCACTTTGTCACCCTTAGTAGAGAGCTATGGCATCATGGCTCACAGCAACCTCAAACTCTAGTTCAAGTGATCCTCTTGCCTCAGCCTCCCAGGTAGCTGGAACCATAGGTGCCTGCCACAACACCTGGCTATTTTTAGAGATGGGGTCACCTGCTCTCTCAAACTCTTAAGCTCAAGCAATCCATCTGCCCCGGTCTCCCAGAGTGCTAGGATTACAGGAGGGAGCCATCAGGCCCAGCCACACTGTACCATTCTAACATTAGCTACAGAACTCTGGAACAAGAAAAAGCACTGTTTAAAATCAAGGTCACACTGTTCTAAGCTTGAACATACATTAAGTTACTTAATCCTTAAAACAGTCCAGTGAGGTAGTTACTGTTGTTATCCCCATTTAAAAAATGAGAAGACTGAGGCCTAGAGACGTCAGGTAATGTGGCTAATAAGTGACACAGCCGTGCTATGAACCCAGCAAACCGGCTCCAGAATTCTTGCTTTTAATCCCTGTGCTAGATGTGCTGTCATCCAATCACAGTGAAAGCTCTATGAAAGTATCTTTAAAGTTTGCCCAGGTAATGCAGGACAGAGACTTGGTTTGTTAAAAGTTTTTTCAAGGCTAAAAAAAAAATAATAATAATAAAATAAAATAAATAAATAAATAAATAAAAGTTTTTTCAAGGCAAAATAAACAAAAAAGTGGAGTGGGAACCTACAGATTCAAAGAAATTTAAAAGACATATCAACCAATTACAACACTTGGATGTAACATTGGTTCTGTTTCAAATACACTAATCGTAAAAAATAAAATAAGACAACTGGGGAAACGTGAACATTGGTTGGATATTTGATGATATTAGATCATTGTTAAACATTTTTAGGTGTGATAAAGATACATAGCTTTGTCTAAAAAAAGAGTCCTTACCTTTTAGAGATATATGCTGAAATATTCATAGATTATATGCTGTGCAGGATTTGCTTCAAAATACTCAGAGGAGTAGTCCCAGCTACTTGGGAGGGGGAGGCAGGAGACGCACGTGAGCCCAGGAACTGGAGGTTACTGTGAGCTGTGATGCCACAGCACTCTATCCAGGGTGACAGCTTCAGGCTCTGTCTCAAAAACAAAAACAAAAAACAAACAAACAAACAAACAAAAAACAACAAAATACTCAGAGGAGGGTAGTGAGTCAGGGGATAGAAGATTATCCATGTTTAGTAATAGTTGAGTGCATTGGAGTTTATTATACTCTGTACTTTTGTTCTCAACTTTTCCTTACAAAAAGTTTTTAAAAATAGGGGTGGCGCCTGTGGCTCAGTGAGTAGGACACTGGCCCCACATACCGAGGGTGGCGGGTTCAAACCCGGCCCTGGCCAAACTGCAACAACAAAAAAAAAGTTTTAAAAATAAAAAAAAAAAAATAAGTAAAATTAAATAAAATAAAGGTCACAGAGATGACCTTAAAATGCTTACAAAATATTACCTAGTCCTTTCCTCTGTCTACAATAGTAAGTCAGGGGCTATAGCTGGACCAAGTTAGAAATTTGAGAATTTCTCTATTTTAAACAGACTTTTTTTCTTTTGTAAAAAAATTATATATATGTAAATATGTATATATATTTTATAGTATACATTTATTAAATATATATATATTATGTAAATACATGAAATAGTTATATACATTATATTTTATATGCATATTAAACATATATATTCTATTTTATAGTATAATAATAACACTACATGGTGGCCATACTACATTGCACACAAACTTTATGGCCACCTTGTATATATATAGACAGGGTCTCACTATGCTGCCCAGGCCGGAATGCAGTAGCTATTCACAGGCCCAATTCCACTAATGGTCAGCACAGGATTAAATAGTTTTGTGAAATGAAGAATCTATCCTGTAGAATCCATTCCAATGTTTTACAGCTTTAAAATTCTCAAGCCCCTAATCAAAAATCTCTTGAGCCATGCCAGCTCTTCCTTGTTCTTTGTGCACTGAACTCAGGACAACTGGTTGAGATTTTCTTATCAAAATCCTTTACTGGGGCTCGGCGCCTGTGGCTTAGCGGGCTAAGGCGCCAGCCACGTACACCTGAGCTGGTGGGTTCGAATCCAACCCGGGCCCACCAAACAACAATGACGGCTGCAACCAAAAAATGGCTAGGTGTTGTGGCGGCCGCCTGTAGTCCTACTTGGGAGGCAGAGGCAAGAGACTCGCTTGAGCCCAGGAATTGGAGGTTGCCATGAGCTGGGATGCCATGGCACTCTATCCAGGATGACAGCTTGAGGCTCTGTCTCAAAAAAAAAAGAGTGATCATATAACTCAGCTATTCCACTCCTATGCATATACTTAAAAGGAAAAAAAAACACATGTCCAAGCAAAAAGGTACACACAAATGCTCATAGTAGAATTCATCATAACAACCACAAATTATAAGTAACCCAAATATCCATCCACAGATAAAAGGGTAAATATTATTCAGCCATAAAAAATAATGAAGTATTGTTAATTACTACAAATGGATGGTTCTTGAGACATGGTAAATGAGAGAAGGCAGTCATGAAAAGACACATATCATATGATTCTCATGTAACAAAATGTCCAGAGTATGCAAATTCACAAAGACAGAAAGTAGGTTTAGTGGTGTCCAAGTGCTGAGGAAATGAAGAAATAAGGGATAACTGCTAATAGGTACAGGGTTTCCTTTGTTGTTTGTTTGTTTGCTTGTTTGTTGTTGGTTTTGTTTTTTTTTTGTAGAGACAGAGTCTCACTTTATCGCCTTTAGTAGAGTGGTCATCACACAGCTCACAGCAACTTCCAACTCCTGGGCTTACACGATTCTCTTGCTCAGCCTCCCGAGTAGCTGGGACTACAGGCACCCGCTACACTGCCCTGCTATTTTTCTATTTTGCATTTTGGCCAAGGCCAGGTTTGAACCTGCCACTTTTGTATATAGGGCTGGTGCCCTATTCGATGAGCTACAGGTGCCACACTGTTTGTTGTTTTTGTTATCAGGAACTGATGAAAATGTTATGAAATTAGACATTTATGATAGTTTCACAACTTTGTGAATATGGTAAAAATCTCCTGTAGAGTATTCATTTATATCAACATAAAAAGTAACATTCAGGCCAAAATTACTTCTGCTGGGTGCGGTGGCTCACATCTGTAATCCTAGCACTCTAGGAGGCCAAGGCAGATAGATTGCTTGAGCTCAGGAGTTCGAGACCAACCTGAGCAAGAGTAAGACCCTGACTCTTAAAAAAGTAGCTGGACATTGTGGTGGGAACCTGTAGTTCCAGCTACTTGGGAGGCTGAGTCAAGAGGACCGCTTGTGTCCAAGAGTGGGAGGTTACTGTGAGCTATGAGGCTACGGCACTTTATCTAGGGCAACAAAATGAGACTCTTTACCAAAAAAAAAAAAAGTTACATTCAGAGTAACATAACAGAATAAGGAATATCTACAACATATCATCCACTGTCTGTGGATACCAGTAAACCAGAAAAAGTGATCTCTACCCAGAAGACAATCAGTGGTTACTGAACCTGAAGCATATCAGATGGTGAATTACCCAAAAAGGATTTTAAAACTCTAGTTATAACTACACTTAAGGACCTAAAGGGGAAACAGTGTATAATAAATGAACAAACAGGAAATCAACAAAAAAAATGTTTTAACAACAAAAACTACAACAAAGAAATAAAAGAAAATGTATTGATAGAACAGACACATAAACTATGTAATAAAAACATCTGCTGGATGGGTTTCATAGCAGATTGAGGAGCCAGAAGAGTCAGTAAACTTGAAGCTAGATCAGTAGAAAATATCCAGTCTGAAGTACATGCGTATAAAAATTTATAAATAAAGGACAGGGCCTCAGGGACTTATGGGATTATATTAACAGTTCTAATGTGAAATTAGTCCTAAAAGGGGAGGAAGGAGAGAATGAAGTAGAAAAATTATTGAATTAAATAATGGCCCAAATTCCCCAAGTCACAAATTTATAGAGTCAAGAAGCTAAGTGAACGCTAATCAGACTACACAGAAAATTACACGTAGGCCTGCTTCATCTGCAGAAATCCAAAGATACAAACCACAGTAGAACCTCCATAGTCGGCCACCTCCCTCCACTGACCACCTCCTTAACTTGACCTAATTTTCATGGACTGGACACGCACCACATGTACGTATCAGTACAACAGGCTTAGTTTCTTCCTTGACCATCTCTATATGTTGACCAGTTTGTTACAGGCCCTTAGGTGGTCAACTGTTTTACCTTATATAACATTACAACCAGCCAGAAAGAAACAGCACACTACATACAGGAAAAAAACAGGGTAGAAATGAATTTGACTTCTCATTAGAAAAAATGGATGCCAGAGAACAGATTAAATAACATCCTTAAAGTGCTGAATAAAGTGCCGGGTGTGGTGGCTCACGCCTATAATCCTAGCATTTTGGGAGGTCAAGGCAGGTAGATACCTGAGCTCAGGAGTTCGAGACCAGCCTGAACCTGAGGAGACCCTGTCTCTAAAAATAGCATTATGGTCGATGCCTATAGTCTCAACTACTTGGGAGGCCGAGGTAAGAGAATAAATTGATTCCAAGATTTTGAGGTTGCTGTGAGCTGCTGTGGAACAGCACTCTACCGAAGGCAATAAAGTGAGACTCTATCTCAAAAAAAAAAAAAAAGTGCTGAATGTAAGAAGCTGTCAACACCAAAATTCTATGTCTAGCAAAAATATTCTTTAATGGCTCGGCGCCTGTGGCTCAAGCTGCTAAGGCGCCAGTCACATACACCTGAGCTGGTGGTTTGAATCCAGCCCAGGCCAGCCAAACAACAATGACAGCTGCAACCAAAAACAGTAGCCAGGCATTGTGGTGCCTGTAGTCCCAGCTACTTGGGAGGCGGAGGCAGGAGAATCACTTGAGCCCAGGAGTAGGAGGTTGCTGTGAGCTATGATGCCACGGGCACTCTACCCAGGGTGACAGCTTGAGGGTTTGTCTCAAAATATATATATATTCTTCAAGGACAAAGTCAAAATAAACATATTCATAAATCATATTTAAAAGAACTTGTTTCCAGTTCACCCATACTACAAAACATGCTAATGAATGTTCTTCATTCTAAAGGAAACTTGGATCTTCAAAAAAAAAAAATGAATTGCACCAGAAATAGTAAACACCCCCATAAATCTGTAAGATTTTCTTCCTATAAATTTGTTTAAAACACATATGACTATTTAAAGAAAAAGCTACAACATCATGTTGTATAGTTTTAACTATCATATAAACTATAGAGTTTACGCTGTAGTTGTCATATATATAAATATCATATATGTGTATATATATAAGTGGTAATTGGACCATTTGATTGCAAGCTTCTTGCATTTTATACGATGTATACACTATCCATTTTAAAGAACACCTTGATAAATTGAGGATATATTTGTGATCCAAGCACATTAAAAATTTATATCAATGATGCAGATGTATACATACAAAGCAATTAAAAAAATAAAAATTGAATTTTTAACATTTAATCAATTAATCTAAAAGAATATGGGAAAGGAAGAACATAGAAATAAAAAGCAGAGAGGACTGATATGGTAAAAAGAAAAATATATATATTGGCTAGCACTTCTGTTAGTCTGGTAACAGAGAGCATAAACAGAAAACAAATGATAAAATAGTAGGCCTAAATTCAACCCTGTTAGTAATTACTTTAAATGGAAATAAACAAAACACTTCAATTAAGAGGCAGTGGATAAAAATCAAGACTCAAGACCTAATTATATGCTATCTAAAGAAGATGCACTTTAAGTATAAAGGCACAGTATATAGTCCCAGCTACTTGGGAGTCTGAGGCAAGAGAATCACTTAAGCCCAAGAGTTGGAGGTTGCTGTGAGCTGTGACAACATAGTGAGACTCTGTCTCAAAAAAAAAAAAAAAAAAAGAAAGAAAGAAAAGAAATGTTGGGTTCATCCTTCTTCTCCTTCTCCTCCTCCTCCTCTTCCTCATCATAACTCACAACCACCTCAAACTTCTGGGTTCAAGCAATCCTCCTGCCTCAGCCACCCTAGTAACTGGGACTGCAAGTATGCATGGTCTCAGCTCATTTTTCTATTTTTTTTTTTTTTTTTTATAGACATCCAGATCTCTCTCCTGTTCAAGCTGGTCTCAAACTCCTGGCCTCAAGCAATCCTCCCTCGTTGGCCTCCCAAAGTGCTAGGATTGTAGGCATGAGCCACTAGTTTCCTTCTTATGTTGTCCCTGTATGAAGGATAATCAGGGTCAGCATAGGTAAGCAATGTCTCTTTCACTGAGCACCTACTCTATGCCAAGCATTGTGTTTGAGTGGCACTTATTTCAAAATCTCATAATTGTTTAATAAATAATTTTATTCTCATATATAAATGAGGAAACTAAGGTCTTCAAAGATTCAGAGAGTTACAGGGCTACACTAAAGGGGGTAAAATTCAGCCCAGGAAGGTCTAACTTCAAGGGCTATGTGCCTTTATTATTATTATTTTTTTTTGTAGAGACAGAGTCTCACTTTATCACCCTGGGTAGAGTGCCGTGGCGTCACACAGCTCACAGCAACCTCCAACTCTTGGGCTTAGGCGATTCTCTTGCCTCAGCCTCCTGAGTAGCTGGGACTACAGACGCCCACCACAATGCCCGGCTATTTTTCTGGTTTTTGCAGTTTGGCAAGGCTGGGTTTGAACCTGCCACCTTCAGTATATGGGGCCAACACCTTACTCGATGAGCCACAGGCGCCACCCACTTCAAGGGCTATGTGTTCTTTACTGCCCCCACCACTCTGCCCCTTATGGAGTCATTTGGCCTTTGATGAGGCCTAGATGGATGATGGATGTTCAATGTGTTTCTCTTTTTGGCAGATGTTAATTGGTATTTAGTCTTTATTATTATTTTTTTTTTTTTGAGACAGAGCCTCAAGCTGTCACCCTGGATAGAGTGCCACGGCATCACAGCTCACAGCAACCTCCATCTCATGGACTCAAGCGAGTCTCCTGCCTCCACCTCCCAAGTAGCTGGAACTACAGGCACCCACCTCAACGCCTGGCCATTTTTTGGTTGCAGCCACCATTGTTGTTTGGCGGGCCCGGGCTGGATTCGAACCCCCCAGCTCAGGTGTACGTGGCTGGCGCCTTAGCCAGTTGAGCCACAGGCGCTGAGCCGGTATTTAGTCTTTAATCATGGCACAATGAAATCTGTTTTTCTATAGGTTTTCATTTTACAAAATTGGAAAGGGTTTTGCAGGGGGAAAAGTTTCTTTTAGGTGTCCTGACATCATACATAAGAAAGAATCTCTTCAGTGTTCAACACAGGACTGCATGGTTTTGTTGGCTAAAATTCTAGATATAATATGATAATGTAGCCCCTGGCACAGGGCCATGCCCTAAGCTGGCACTCAATACATATTTGTGTAATGAATAAATTGGATGAAGTCACTGCAATCCTGCTAGATCATTCTTCCTGCCCTGTTTCTACCCTGTTATCCTGGTCAGGCTAACATGCTGGGTTTTGTTCCGTGGGCCCTCTGTAGGTGTTTCAAGGGGGCTGATGTGAAGACATTTAGAACTACAGACAGATGTGGGATAAAAGACGTGAAGGGAAAAAGCATCTGTGAATGACTGAGAACAAGATGCATCCACAGGTGAGTCAATGAGAAGTCCATGAACCCACAAAGGTAAGCAGTGTGGTGTGGGACAGCATGAGCCACCAGAGGACCCCACAGGATAGCCCTAGAATGACACTTGCAGTCTGGATGCTTCTGGTGGTGTCTGAAACACAGATTCCTACGATAAATCTTCCCTTCTCACTTTGCTTTCCCACATTACACAGAGTATCAGGGCACTGATCCTAGGAGATGGCAATGAATCCTACCAAAAGTCTTAGAAATACAGCAGAACCTCCACAGTTGATCACCTCCCTGTATTGACCACCTCCTTCAGTTAACCTCATTTTCATAGACTGGACATGCACCCCATACACTCAGTGGAAGTTACTTATGTTGATCACTTTCATATGTTGTTACACCCCCTTGAGTGGTCAACCTACAGAGGTTTTACTGAATGTTTTGTAGACATATTGACTTCCACCAAAGCAATCCCCCAACACTTTCGAATATTCTCTTGAAAACTCTATAGAGAGGAAACAGAAGGAAAAAATAGCTAATCAGTCCACATTATTAAGTCAAAGGTGAGATTTTAAAGCCCTAAATGCAGAGCACTCGGCTTATTTTCATGGACTGCAGGTAGCTGAGGACAGAGAGAGGAGAGGCAGTGCTGCCGGGGCCGTCAGATCTTGGAAGGTTAATTCAGACCAGATGCTGTGGTACCAGCAGAAGGTAGGGTAACGCATGGAAATTAGTAAATAGTGGGGGCAGGAGCGGGGAGAATCCCTGTTGAAATTCAGAAACTCTTGAAAATCAAAAACAGAAGACGCAAGCACACACACATGCACAAAACAAACAAAAACCCAGAAAAGAACATTCCTGAAATCCTGTGATGATCACACAAATAACAGTAAGTATCAGAGTATCCCTAAAAATGAAAGGGGGATAAAGTCAAAGGCAATCTGTGCTGGAAACAGCATGGCCCTGGGAGGGGAGCCTGGAGGCCAGAGTTTGCATTCCTTGGGCAAATCACTCAGCCATGCCTGCTTCAATTACTTCATCTGTGAAATCAAGAATCTCTTCCAGAAGAGAAAAGAAGACTTGCTTACCTCCAGCTAGTGTCTGGTTCCCAGTGCACAGCCAGAACAGGGCTGAGCAGCTTGGTCTTCCAGAGAAGGTCACCACATAAGTACAGGTGGGATAAAACACAACATAAACACAGCCACACTCACATTAATAAGGGGAGAGTACAGGGAGACGAGGGAGGCATGAGACAGACCGGCTGTTGACAGAGATGGCAAACATATGAGATATTGAGGCAGAAAACCACAATCTCCACGGGCTTTCCTGGAGTGAGCCAGGCTGTCTTGTCCTCTTTACCTGGACAAGGAGAAGCAGGGTTCTGTCCAGGTGTCTCTGCATGGTGTTAAGCCAGGTAAGCTCTGCTGTACATATTCACACTGGAGGGTAAAGGGAGAAGCACAGTAGAATTTCCTGGGCAGCAGAAGCTTCTGAGGCCAGCCTGCACCATGCCCATGCTTCCCAGGGAACTGGCTGTGGTCTGAAGGTTTGGGTGTCCTCTAAATTCCTATGTTGAAAACTAGTCACCAATGTGGTGCTATGTGGAAGTGAACAGGCCATGAGGGCAGAGCCCTGGTGTGTGGGATTAGCACCCTCGTAGAAGAGGCCAGGGGAGCCACCTTACCTCTTCTCCACGTGAAGACACAGCAAGAAGGCTCATCTACAACCAGAACTTGGGCCTCACCCAACACCTGATCTGCTAGCACCTTGATCTTGGCTTTTCCAGCTGTCAGAACTGTGAGAAATACGTTTTTGTTGTTTATAAACTGCCCAATTTTGGTCTCAATCACAGCCCAAAGGTACTAGGACAGGACTTCAACGTCCCTTTCTGGCCTCACTGGACAATGTGCCTGCTCTGAGGCTGTGCCTTCCGGGCACTGCCTGTTGAGGTCTGAGTGGGCTCCACTAAGTGAAATGTGGAAAAGGCAAAACAGATTTGGGGCTTGAGCAGACCTGCTGTGTATGGGTCATTGACAGTGTTGCCTTCAGAAAATCTTCCTCCAATAGGAGTGTAAATAGTTTCCCGACAAACCATCTGGTTCTCTTATAGCCTGAGAACACAGGTGACTTCCGGAGGCTCATGCTGCCTTTCCCAGAGGCATTTCCTAACTGGACTGGAGCAAAGCATCCAGGGTTCTGTAGCCTGGCCTCCACTTTAACCAAGCCTGCCCTTCCCTGTGAGAAGTGGAGGACAGTGAATTAGGAGGCGGGCTGCAGATTCTGGGTCACGGTGCAGACGCGCTCTGCACGCCAACGCCATGGCATAACGTCAAAGTAGCCCCTGGTCTACTGCGAGGGAGCACTTAGTCTGTCTCAGGCCAAACTTAGAAAGTCCGCTCCCTGGATGCGGTGGAGGAAGGGACCGTGCGCGGGCTTTGAAGTAGGACAGACCTAGGTTTGGATCCCTGCTCTGCCATTTGTCACAGGGCGGCGTGAGCCTCAGTGTCTTTGGCTGGGCGATGGGGACAGTCAGGAGTGGACGTGCTGGGGTGGGCTCCCAGGCACCCGCACGTGCGCCGGGCACCGGCAGCCCTTCCCCGGTCCTCAGAGTCGCGCCGGGCCTCCTCGGGGAGCCGCGCGGGTTGGGCGCGCTCCCAGGCGCATTCCTGGCCGGGCGGCCCCTCCTCCCTCGGCCTTGGCCAAGGGGCTGGCGCCTCCCCGCCTCGCCGGGACTGTCTCGTGCGGGCGGCGGGGGACGCTCCGGCCGCGGTGCTCCGGGCTCTGGCGCGGCGCACCTGGACCCGAGCGAGGGCCGGGCGGCGCGGATCCCCGCGGCCGCGCAGCGCTCGGGGCCTCCCGCCTCCCTCCCTGCAGGAGCCACTCCGGGCAGCGGCGGCGTCGCGGGGACCCTCTGGGCGGGGGAGGCAAACGAAGTTACTTCTCCCTCCCCGGCTGCAAGATTTCGATGGGCAAGATGGTGCCCAACGCTCTGCGCGCCGTCTTCCTTTTGCTGCTGCTCCTCGCCTGCCCCGAGTCGCGGGCTTCCCAGGTCAGTGTCCCTCCCGCCACTCCCCTGTCTGGATCTCAGGGCACCCAACTCCACGGCCAGAGGACCTGGGCTTGCCACAGTCCCCGGGATGCTCGGATTGAGGGTTTGGAGCGCTGCCTGGCTGAGGTGCACTTTTCTGAGAGAGGAGCAGGGCGTCCCATCTGTCATCACCGACGCCCCGCGGGCGAGGCGCCTGAGGGGACCCGGCCTGATGTAGCTAAGCTGCTTGTGTGAAAGTGTCGGGCCACGGGTGGGGAAGAGGGCTCCGCGCGGGAAAATCGCAGGTAGGAGGAGTACTCCTCCAGGGTTTCTGAGACATTGGTCCTGGGTTTCCAGGAGAGCTTAGGTCACCCAATTAGGTTAAAGAATGTCCCCACCTTCCAATTTCCAACCGAAATATTCTTACCACCGCTATGCCTTAATCTCACAGGACTTTCTTCGCAGTTTGTAGAATTTCCAAGGCGGAAGTGGCCCTGAAGGTTTCTGAACCTGTTTCATCCTGAGGGTGCAGCCAAGCCTTGAATTTGGGACTACATTTTCTTCCACACGTACACGGGCAGCTTGCTGTTTAGTTTTTCTCTTCTTGCCATTAATATTTGTCTAAATTCCACTGAGTTTATTTACTTGGCCAGATTCACTTTTATATAACCATTAAGAACTGATTTTGAAAAGTTAAGGTAAGAACCAAAACGGCCAAGTTCAGAGCCAGCATCCACCAGAGTAGCTCTGGGCAGGGACTTCTTCCCTGGGTGGGGGGCGAGCCCTGTGGACAGCAGCTAGCTACTCCATCAACAATGCCAGCAACAGCAATAGCAATCACAGGACTAGGAGGCCTGCACAGCTTACCAAGTGCCTGATGTGTGTCAGGCTCCTTGTGAAGCATCTCCCAGGCACTTAATTCTCAGAGCAAGAACTGATGTTACTCCCATTTTGCAGGTGAGGAAACTGAGGCCCAGGGAGGTTGCAACTTATTCAAGGTCACACAGCCAAGAAGGAGTGGAGTGCATCCAGTCTCTCTTGTTGGGCTTCAAGCTTTTCTCCTCGCCTACAGACACTTCTGGAGTTCTGGAGTTCATACTCCTTTCCCTAGGACTAAATTCCCGGACCAAGTGGCCATGCCTATTGTTAACTAGAAGTCCCCGGCATACAGAAGGGATTCCAGGCAAGGAGAATTGGGCTTAGACCAGACATGGCACTGTTAGTGCAGAAGGTAGTGAGCAGACACCACGGAAGCTACTCAGCCAATCTGTCCCCACCACCTCCACAGAGTTGGGATTCTCCACCAACTTTGCAGAGTACAAATCACAACAAACCTTGGGTCCAGAGCCCAGTGCTGGGAGCACAGTGGGTACATCTTCAAGCCAGCTCCCCAGCCGGGCTTCCAGGGGGCAGGGTAGACAGGATATCAATGAGATGCTTGGGAACTTGGCCTTGCCATCTCGATCTTAGGTACTCAGAACCTGTGTCCAAATTTACTTAGAAAACAGGTGAGACAGAGGCAGTGTCATGTGCTTGTGGCTGCTGCAAAGACAGAGGTGAGCTCACTCAGGCACTGTTTCTGGGACTTTGGGTTCAGTCCCTATCCTGCCACATCCAGGCTTTCTCAAATTCCTTATCCTCTAAACCTTGCTGTGTTTACCTGCAAAATACCTGCCTCAGATGCTTCATGAACGGGAAGGGAGCAAAAGGGATTGTCTATAGTTGTTCACTTAAAATTTCAAGTGCAACTGGGATCTCCTCTCTCCACCTTAGCCCTTGAGGAATGAATAGTAAAGGAGGCCTTGGGGCCTCTGTGCATGCTGGAACAAGCTTACCTGACTCCTTCCATTGTTTGGGTCTCTGCTACAATAAGTGCTTCTTCCCAGAGGCCTTCCAGAAACCCACTCAACAAAGGTCCCTTTTTAGCCCCATGTTTTTCTTCTCCTTTCTAAAAAATTTAACATATTAAGGGAGTACAAATGTCTTTGTTACATGGATAGATTTCATAATGCTTAAGTTCTGAGCTGTTAGTGTGCCCATCACCCAGATTGTGTTCACTGTACCTGATAGGTAGGTTTTTGCTTTTCTCTTTCTCTCCTCCCCGCTTCTTGGTTTCCAATGACTTCCATTTGTTTCTATTGCTCTAAATTTTCTATTCAAGTCCCTTGAGGGGCTCACTGTTTGTTATTGGCATAGGACTGCTTGCTGTTTGTCACACTGTATTTTGGTAGGTTCCAGGTTTATCGTCTGTCGTCCCCAGCTGGGAGTTTTACCTAACAACCGGCACTCGGTAGGCACTCAGAGAAAGGACAGGTACTGGTGCTGATCTGGACCATGGCTGCACATCAGAGCACCCAGGAGCTTCTAGAAATCTCAAAGGCCTCTGGCCTTTACCCCAGAGATTCGAATTTAATTGAGTCTTGGGCACCAGTATTTTAAAAATTTCTCCTGGTGATCCTAATAGAATGGGTACCTGAGACCCAGAGGACCCCAGCTTTACAGGTTAAAAGCTGTGGATCTAGGGGAGGGTAGAGGGCAGGGAAATTCACAATGGACACAGAACTGGACTCATGAGGGTCTGAGGTGTCCTGGTGTACCTGGAGTTGACCTGGGCTAAAAATACTGTGAGTCCCAGGACTCCTTAACCCAGCAATCATGGGCGTTGGCTGGCGGAAATTCGGTGAGTGTTTGGAGAATGAACTATCCCCACAGGACCATCTCTTGCTCCAGACGAGATGGGATAGGTCAGGCAAGAGGCACCAAGAAGAGGCTTCCCTGGCAATGGCCCAGTGACACTGCGACCCTAAAACCTTCTAGTAGAGGGAGCAGGAGCTGCTCATGTGAGCAGTCCACAGCTCTGTTCTCAGGGTTCTTCAGTTTTCTGGTAAATGTGCTCACTTTCGCTGTTATGTAACAGCCCAAGGGTAACTCGGTGGGTGTGCATCTGTGTGTTCACACGTGTGTATATGTGTGGGTGTGTGCCTGTGATTGTGTGTGCATGTGTCTGTGTGAATCTGTGATTGCACGTGTGATGTTGGGTGTATATGCGTGTGTGTGTGTGTGTGTGTGTGTGTATCTGTAGTGCGTGTGATGTGTACGTCTTTGTGTTTTGGGGCCTGTCATGTGTCTTTGTGACTGTGCATTTGTATGTGCCGCAGGGTCCAGAGCAGTGACCTTGTGCGGATGGACGGTCTCCTCCTTCTCTTCTACTGTCCTCCATGGCTTTCTGCTGTGTTCTTCTTGTCTGCATATCTTTCCTGAGACACTTGACAGGATTTTTGTGCCTGGCTGATGAAGGGCAGGTTGTCATGGAGAAGGAAGGGAGCTAAGCAGTGTGGAGGGCCTCTGAGGAGGAGCCCCTTCTTGTCACCGGCCTGCTCAGTGGCCTTCCCACTGCAATAGAAACAGCCTACCTGGGGAGACCAGAACACACATCCAATAGCCCTTGCGTCTCACCCACTTCTGCCCACAGTGGCTCCTGGTGAGCCGGGCCGCAGGCTCCCGGCCCATGGTGGGAGTGGCGCTGAGGTTTCATCAGGCTTCCTGCCCCCAAACATCTCCCTGTGGTCAGATACCTTGGGGCTCCAAAGTCCATCATCATTCCTTTAGTTGCCTCCTCCCATATGATATGTTGCTTTTTACACTCAAATAAAAACACATGCTTTTGGTATACATGTCCATGATTTTAACCATAAAGCTATATTCTGTATGGGGGGGAACCACCACCATGATCAGAATAGAGAACAGTTCCACCACCCCCCAAATTATATTGTGCTGCCCTTTAAAGTTACCCCATCTACCTACCCCTCCCCTGGAAACCCTGATCTATTCTTCAGCACTATAATTTTGTTTGCTCCTCAGTGTCATGTAAATGGATTAAAGAGCACAGACATAGCTTTGTGAGTGTGGCTTCCTTAACCTAGCATGAAGCATCTGGGATTCATCCAGGTCCTGGTTCCTTTTTATTGCTGAGTAGTGTTCCCTTGCGTGGATGTCCTGTAGTTTATCAGTTCACCCATTGAACAGCACCCATGGTGTCATTACCAGTTTTTGACAATTATGAACGGAGCTGCTATAAACATTCATGTACAGCTTTTTGTATGAATTAAATTTTTATTTCTTTTGAGAATATGCTTAGGAGTGGGATTGCTGGATCATATGACAAATGTATATTTAGCTGTGTAAGAAACTGCCAAATTACATTCCATGTTAGTTTCATCACTTTACATTCCCACCAGCAATGTAGGAAAGACTCCATTACTCAGCACCCTGAGCAGCACTTCAGATTGTCAGGCTGGTTTGTTTCCAAGACGTTCTAATACGTATGTAGTCATATCTCATTGTGGTTGTAATTTCCATTTCCCTAATGACTAATGATGTTGGGCATCTTTTCATGTGCTTATTTGCCATATGAATAGTCTGTTGGGCAAAGTCTGTTCAAACCTTTTGTCCATTTTTTTTTTGCGAGAGTGCCATGGTGTCGGCCTAGCTCACAGAAACCTCAAACTTCTGTGCTGAAGAGATCCTCTTACCTCAGCCGTCCAAGTAGCTGGAAGGCTGTGCCCCCACAGCCAGCTGATTTTTTCTAATTTTTTAAGTCCCTCATGAGTAGCAGGAACTAACAGGCATGTGCCACCATGCCCTGCTAAGTTTTAACATTTTTGTAGCGATAAGGACTCACTATACTGCCTAGGCTGGTCTTAAACTCCTGGCCTCAAGCAATCCTCCCGTGTCAGTCTTCCCAAGTGCTGGGATTACAGGTGGTGAGCAACCATGCCCAGCCTATAGCTCGTCTTAACAGTGTCTTTCACAGACCAAAAGTTTAAAATTTTAACAAAGTCCAATTTATCTATTTTTTATTTTATCTTATTTATTTATTATGTTATTTTTATGGAATTAATCTATTTATTTTTATTTTTTAAATTGTTTGCACACCATGTGCATCTGTAAGGCATGATAAGGCATTTTGTTTTTATTTTAAAGGATCATGTTTTTGGTGTTAAGTCTAAGAATTCTTGGCATGAAAATTTATTTCTAAAATTTTTATAGTTTTGCATTTTTACTATGATCTGAGTTTTGCATTTTTACTATGATCTGTTCCTTTTTTTTTTTTTTTTAGTAAGGTGTTAGTTTTATATTGAGGCTCACTTTTTTTTTTTTTTTTTTTAGACAGAGTCTCACTTTATCACCCTTGGTAGACTGTTGTGGCATCACAGCTGACAGTAACCTCTAGCTCTTGGGCTAGGCGAGTCTCCTGCCTCAGCTTCCCCAGCAGCTGGGACTACAGGCACCTGCCACAACGCCCGGCTATTTTTTTGTTGCAGTTTGGCCAGGGCCAGGTTTGAACCCACCATCCTCAGTATATGGGACCGGGGCCTTACTCACTGAGCCCTAGGTTCTGCCTGAGGCTCACTTTTTGCTTGTGTATAACCAATTGTCCCAACATTTTTTGTTGAAAGACTACTGATTTGGTATTGAATTATATTAGCAACTTTGTTAAAAATCAACTCATTATACACAGGTGGGGTTATTTCTGCGCATAACACACTATCTTCATTACTGTAACATTATAGGAAGTCTTAAAGTCGAATAACATGAGTCCTCCAACTTTATCATTCTTTTTCAAAATTCTTTTGGCTAGTCTAGTTTCTTTGCCTTTCCATTAAAGTTTTAGAAGCAACTTGTAAATATCTACAAAAAAATTCTATTGGAATTTTGATTGGGATTGCATTGAATCTATAAATTAAAAAAGTCTAGTCTGTGAATATCATATGTCTTTTCATTTATTTAGATCTTCTTTGATTTCTTTCATCAGTGTTTTTTTTTTTAGTTCTCGACATAAAACAGACTTTGTTATATTTACATCTAATTATTGCATTTTTGAAGCTACGTTAAATGGTATTTTTTTTGAAAAGTTTTTACTTCCTATTGGCTGTTCCTAATCTATGGAAATCCAATGAATTTTTCTGTGTTGGCCTTGTATCTGGTGACCTTATAGAACTCAATTGTTAGTTATAGGGAATTTTAAAGGTAGATTTCCCAGATTTTTAAATTTTAATTTATTTATTTTTAGAAAATGCTTCTAGAATCTTTAATTGATGATACATTTTTATGGAGAATTATTGCCTAATTATGAATTCTAACATCAAACTACAAATCACATAAAAAAGCTACAATTAGACGGATGAATTTGATTGCTATCCAGTGCCTCGAATTTTTTTACATAAACAATCAAGCCATCTGTGTATAGGCACACTTTTATTTCTTCCTTTCTAATCTTTGTGTCTTATTTGTTTATATAGCCTTGTTATACTGGTTAAAAATTTCAGTAGTATGTTTAGCAAAGTGGACATTCTTGACTAGTTCTGGAACTTAGGAAGAAAGGATTTGGTTTTCATCATTAAGCATGATGCTAGCTATAGGCTGTTTGTAGGTCCCATTTGTTTAGTTAAGGTTTCTCTCTTGTCCTAGTTTGATAGAATATTTACTATGAATGGAGGTTGCGGTTTTGTTTGCATACTTTTCTCTGCTTCTATTGATCTGGTCCTGTGGCTTTTCTTTAGTCTATTAATAAGTTAGAATTTCTGTTTTGTGGAAGAGATTGTGTAGAATTGGTGCCAGTTCTTGAAGTGTTCGGTAAAATTTACCAATGAAACCATGTGGGCCTGGAGATTTCTTTTCTGGAAAGTTTCAACTATGATTTCTAATTATAGAACTATTTTGGTTAGCACTTTTTTTCCTCCCTTGGTTGAGTTTTGGTAGTTTATATCTTTCAAGAAACTGGTCCTTCTCTCTTGAAGCAATTACTTTTAAACACCCTGGAGAACACTGCAGATTTCTAAACAAATTATCTCCTGTAATGCCAGATGAAAACTTTGTTCCATTGTTCCCTGCAGAGCCAAGTAGTCTGTGATTAACTTTCTTTCCTTGCGTAACTTTATTTTCCTAGAGTTTTTCCCCTTTTGCCCAGTCTGCCATCTACACAAACATAACAATTATACCCAAATCTACTTCCCAGCCCACGTTCTGCCAGGGCTGCCTGCCCCTGGAGCCCAGCCCTCCCAGCCCTCTGCCCTGTCTGGCTGACCCCTCTGTGCTTGTAGCCCTGTGGCTACCCAAAGACAGATCCTCACTGCTCTCCTGAGCTGGAGTCTGTGTTTTCTAGATCATATGTCTTCCTCTTTTTTTGGCTTACTCCTTTATTATTTTTTTTAACATGTCCTTATGATTTTTAACTCATTATTGTTAGGCTTGTCTAACCACTTTTGTGCTGTAGATATTATGCTTTTTCTATACTGAAACTTACAAGCAGCCAACAGTAGGGTCATTATCCCCATGCTGTAGGTGAGGGGTCTGCAGGGGCCAACAGAGTGGTGGCTGAGTCCTGCCACTGGGAGCAGAGCCAGAGGAGGAAGTGAGAGGAGGAAAGCTGGCCCAGAGCATTCTCTCTTACCGACTAGACTCCAGCTCACCTTCCCACCAACTTCCCACAGAAAACTAATGCCCCTTGCCAAGGGCAGGATGTAAGACCTATTCCTTGTTCTGAGAACAAATGAGATAAAGAAAGGTAGGAAAATGAAAACCAAAGCTTATTCTTTCACAGCAGAGTGTGGCCTGGGAAGTCAGCCCATCACTGTCAACTTATCTGCCAATTTGGATCAATTGCCTTGGGACTGCCTAGAGTCCAAGCTGAGATGAGTCGTTGGCCCCTTTAGAGCTCAGCAGAAAAGGATGCTGTGATTGGTTAGGGTGTGTACCCTGGTCATAGCACAGGAGGGATTTTTTATATAATACATGGAGATATGCTCAAATAGCAGGGCTTGTAAATCATTCTCTCTAAAATGGGCTGCTTTAGAAAACAGATATTGTTGCCTAACATGGCCCATTAGCTGGGGAAAAAACAGACAAGGGCACTGCTTTTGGTTTTGAAAGAGCAGCTGTGAGCCTGGAATTGGCAGACCAGGGTAGCAATTTGAGCTGGGCTCAGCTGGGCTGTTCTGCTGCTCAGGGCCAGACTTCGCTCATCTGGAATGGGCTTGCTCATTTGTCTTGGGCTTGGTCAGCTGCCAGGTTAGCTGGGGCTGGATGGTCCAGGGAGGCTCATCTGATCATCTCAGATCTGCTCCATGAGGCTTCTCGTCCCCTAGTAGGCTGGCCGAGCTGTTCATGTGGCAGCGGTGGTGGTAGAGGGCCAGGACTGAACAGGCTTCTTGAGACCCAACCTTGGAATTGGTATGTTGCTTCCACTGCATTCTTTTGGCCAGAAAAGGTCACAAGGCCATCACAGACCAGAAAGGGAAACAGACTTCCCTCTTGATGGGAAGAGCAGCAATCTCCCTGCAAATAGTGTTAGCACGGAGAAATAGAAGGACCATGACCACTTTTTGCAAACCTTCCATCAGAGTGGCCCAGAGACTTACCCATCGCAGACACCTGTGTTTAGACAAATGGGTGCAGTTAGGGCAGGGTGGTGGTAAGGAGGCCCTTCTGGCATCTGATGCTTTTCATAGCAGCCTCCACCTCTCCCTGGTTCACTCAGGAATGGGACCTAGGATCTATGTAGAGCATCCCTGACTGCAGAGAAGAATGGAGACCACCTTCCTCCTATTTTTGGTCCTGGGGCAGTGAGAGTTGAGGGTTTAGACTGAGCTGTGGCTCCTGGGGAAGGAGGTGAGGCCAGCCAGCTCAGTGGCCTCCTGGGCTGTCCTGTGGCCTTTGAATCAAGAAGGGATATCCTCCCTGATCTTCCCACCCTGGAAGATCCTACTTGATGCAGACTTTATTCCAGGAAAACCAAGCCAGATACCTGTGAAATTGCTCCTCTCAGTCTTTGGGCATGGGTCCTTCATCCACACGCCCCCTCAGACCTGCCTGCAAGCCAGCTGCCCCCAGAGGAGTGTCCATTGTTCAGTCATAGCTGTTGACAGAGGCCTGACTTTGCTGGTGACTCCCCTGGTTCATAGGGGTGACAGAGGGGCTGCATAGCTTCTGCCAGCCTTCCTGAGGCTTGTGT
The DNA here is from genome assembly GCA_963573935.1 of Arctocebus calabarensis. Classification (NCBI taxonomy): domain Eukaryota; kingdom Metazoa; phylum Chordata; class Mammalia; order Primates; family Lorisidae; genus Arctocebus; species Arctocebus calabarensis. The sequence continues at coordinate 20,740 of CAUYON010064063.1, forward strand.
AGCTCCCAGGACCTAGGGAGAACAAAGCAGATTCCTGGGTGGGGAGAACTTTCTATGTCCTTTCAAATCCCCTCCAGGGCCTTCTATGCTTCTTAGTAACTGCCTGAAACCTAAAATAAGGACATGACACTCATTGACATTTAAAAATATATAAGCCAGGCATGGTGGCTCACACCTGTAATTCTAACTCTCTGAGAGGCCGAGGCAGATGGATTGCCTGAGCTCGCTCATAGGTTCGAGACCAGCCTGAGCCAGAGCAAGAGCTCGTCTCTAAAAATAGCCGGTGTTGTGGTGGGCACCTGTAGTCCCAGCTACTTGGGAGGCTGACACAAGAGAATCACTTGAGCCCAAGAGTTAAAGGTTGCTGTGAGCTGTAATGCCACGGCACTCTACCAAGGGTGAGAAAGTGAGACTCTTGTCTCAAAAAAAAAAAAAAAGAAAAGAAAAAAATTATATATAAGCATCCATAATTTGATAGGACCCAAAGCCACCCATTTCAGTAAGTAAAATCTGTACTAGGAAAGTACTCCCACCACCACCCCCTGTGTGCCTCTTTGGCAGTCTGAGCACCAGAATCTCCCAAGGGAGGCAGCCATGATGAGAAATGAGACCACACAAGGCCCTCACAGTCTGGGGCTGGGTTTTTAAGAACTAAGATTGAGACATGACAGTTGTTTACATCAACTAGTAGGAAGGTACTAGGAAGTCCCCAAGCAACCTTGGCCCTACTCTTGCCAGCTAGCTAGCCATTGACTCAGACATTGCCCCCTCCTCTGGAGATACCATTGCCTCTAGAGCCTAGACAGAAGGGGAGGGCACTGTGAATCCTGAAGAAGCCCTTCTCTCTGCTCACCGGGCTGGTTTTCCCATTTCAAAGGAGGGGTTGGGGTGGGGAAGATGAGACATGCAACTGTGCACTGCCCAGGTGTCAAGATCATCAGATGTTTCCCAGGCTGATTTAAAGGAAAAGCCACTGAGCTCAAGGACAGGGGTATCTGCAGTATAAGAAACAAAAAGAAAAAAAGAATTGCTTCCAGAAGAACCTCAGATCAATCATTCACACTGTAGTGTGAAAATATGCCAAACATGTTAGTACCGCCTTAGGACTCCTGCAATTTAGGCCGTTGCTCTGACTGCAGGACAAAAGGGCTCTATTGCATAAGATAGGATGTTCATTCTACAACTATATCCTGAGAGCCCAACATACATCCTTCAAGACTGGTGCTGTTCTGGGTCCAAGGCAGGGTAACAGGTGCTGAAGATGCCCAGAGTTTGCCCCATATCCTGGCTCAGACCCTGCCTGGCTAGTGGAGATAATAGACATTCCTCTCTTGTAGGGTTGTAATAGGAGAAAATCAGTGACATTCAAAGAACAGGCCCTTAGTAAATGCTCAATACATGTTGGGGAGCGAAAGAGGAGGCTGACTCAGTCTCTACCATGTGGTTTACCAAGCAGGAAGAGAAAACCTGGACAAACCAGAAAAGTATCAGGGGGCTGATGGCTGAAATGGGGTCAGTGTTGGAGGGCGACCAAGAGGCTTCCCTACATTAGGCAAGTAGGTAGATGAGACCTCTCTGAGGAGGGACTTCTAAGTGACTATGGAAAGACAGGAGCCTGCCATTCAACGATCAGGGGCAGATTCTCTGGACAGAGGAACCAGCCAGTGCAAAGGTCCTGACACGGAAATGGGCTTGCTGAGGTGTGTGGAGAGAGGGTGCGCGTGGGCAAACAGGAAAGGGAGGGACAAAATGACTGTGTGTGCTTGGTCATGGCCTGGGGGTTCCGAGCCTTGGACTCCTAATACTTAGAGTAACAAACCCAGTTGGTGGTGGAGGCTAAATAAAGTGCTGGCTGTGCTTTTGGGTTTTCCTGCACTCTAGGGAAAAATCCCAAGTGCTTCTGGCTGCGTAGGCAATGGTGTGACTGAGATTGTCCTCTCCTGGGCCACAGGCCTCAAGTCCCACCTCCTCTCCTGTGTCCTCACTTGCTTTCCTACAATCTGTGTTTCCCAAAGACAGGTTGGGGGCCAGACTGCATCTCCTCCCTGCTGAGGCCCCACCAAATAGCATCCGCCATGAGAATAAAGGGAAACTCCTCACCATGGAGCTGACAGATGTATTTGTTTGCTATTTCTGACTTCATTGATTCCTTTTTATTTCCTAAACTTTTTCTCTCCTTCTATATTCAAATTGAGCTAAATCCCAAAAGGAAATAACCAGACATGCTGTCATTTTTTTCTGTTAGGAGGTCCTCAAGTTTTGTGATGGGAGAGGACGCCTCAGATACCAAGCTTGTGTGCCCAATAGTGGATTGCCACTGCGGACACCACGTATGTGGAACCCCTGGTTCCTGCTCAGCGTGGGCACCAGAGGAACTCAGATGTTGGCTGAAGATAATGCCAGTGCCTTAAGGCACAACCTGGTCTGCTTGTGAATGTGGCATCTGGACAAAAGTTAGCTAGGTATCCAAATATTTTGTCCAGGGAAGGAATTGTTTACATGTAATTAGCATTTAAGTCAGCAATGTCTGCATGAAGCAGATTCATCTCCATAATGAGAGTGGGCCTCATCCAAAGGACTGAGCTCCCCGAGGAGGAAGGAATTCTGCCTCCAGACTGCCTTTGGACTTGACCAGCAATATCAACCGTTCCCTGGGTCTCCAGCCTGCTGGCCTGCCCTGCAGATTTTGGACTTGCCAGTCCCCACAACTGCATGAGCCAATTCCTTTAAATCTCTCTCTCTCTAATATACATGTGATGTTGTGATGTGTATTAACATACAGGGTGGCCATAAAGTTCCAATTTTAAATTGCACATGAATTTTATAGCCACCCTGTATTTGTTATGTATTACATAGTGTGTGTGTGTGTGTGTGTGTGTGTGTGTGTTCTATGGCTTCTCTTTCTATGGAGACCCCTGACTAATTACAAGGGTATTGGGCAACTCCCCGAGTGAAATTCTCTGACTTCCCCAGAAGCGCCCACTTTCTCTCCTCCTCTAGTGGGTGCTAAGCAGAGATCACAGGGATGAAGAGACATAGAGCAGTTATAACCCGCCTCTGGCTTGGTCCGAAATAAAAATAAGTTCTGGAGAAAGCACATGCACAGATTGGACATGACTCAGACGCTGAGGGCTCCGGGCCTTGGCCAGCAGGCACACATTTGGCAAGTGTGCTGGGTCCTCTCATAGACCTAAGGCATCAAAACATCTGTGTTCCCATTAACAAAATGCTGACGGGACGCATAACTGTGGCTTAGGAGAAACCAGCGTGAGAGACGGCCCCTCCAAGTCTGAGGGGTCATCTGTGGCCACCAAAGGGATCAGGGCTCTGCTGTCACCAAGGTGGCTGTTGGGAGTTGTCCCTGTGCCAAGACTGTGAGGAAGTCCATCAAGCCAGGTCACAGGAGAAAAAAGCCTCAAGTATCACCCCCTCCAGTCCCCTCATTCTCCTGAACCTTCTTCCAGCACCCCTCAGTGCCATGATAGCAGGCTCTGTCTTGAACTTCAATTGCAGATTGAGCCCAAACAGCAGAGAAGCGTGGATGGGATAGGAGGGGTCAGGCTTACTGGGTTCTGGAATGGAGACAGGGTGAGCTGTGGGGGACATATTCAGCTATGTGCACCCCTTCTGTGCAGATAGAGGCCAGCAGGCAGGGTCTGGGATCTAAAATATCTCTGGAAGCCCATCTTTCCCTCAGAGAAAGAGGAGCGTTGTGAGCTCTGAGGAGTCTCTAGTAGAGCCACCAGAGCAAATAATGGGAGAGGACACATTGGAGGGAAGAGGGACAGGAATTCCCAAGGTGGGCAGGAGAGGATGGGTGTTCGAGGGGCTTTCTTGGTCCCATGAGCCTCAGGACCAGTCACCTCTGCCCTCCTAGCTCTCAGCACTGGCCTGTGTATCCCAGAACCATCCCTGCCACCACTCCGGCTTGGGAAGACCCGGACCGGGTAACATTTGTTGCTACTTCTCTAACTGGTTCACATCGTCTCTGCAGAGAGTGGTGTTAGGTGAGATGAGGTGCCTGCATTTAAAGAGTTTCATAACAGAAACAGTAAATCTTCATCTTTCTTTTCTCAAAGATGGAAGAGTTTCACTGAATATCTTTTCTTGGTTTCATTTCAAATAAGATACTAACTCAAAGAAATGGAAAGTATTTTTCATTGTTTATTGTCAATGGCATAAGTTGGGCGAATAGCCTGGGTTTGAAGGGATGAAAACTTAAACCTTTTGAGGAGATCTCTTTTTTTAAAAAATGTCTTAAAGGGAAGGCCCCTCAAGAGCCTTGAATAGGTCTGGGAAGTGAGCTTTGCGGTACCAGCGTCTGGGATACGCCCTTTTCTGTGCTGTCCGGATTTGACCTTGGCATGATCAGAGCCTTGGTGAGCTTTTGCATGGAGCAGGAGGTCAGCTCTGGAAGGGTGTGTTCCCTGAGGTGGGAAAGAAGTACCCAAAGCCAGTCCTTCACTGAAACACAGGTGGACAGCCACTGAGGGTCTGGCCAGTTTCCTGCCCCACAGCCCCTCAGCAGCCTCTTTGGGCAGATCTCAGCAGGGGCTGCATTTACAAAGAAAAAGTAATTCCTTCCTGTGCTGGCTCCTCTTGGCTAAATGCAGGGGATGGCTGTGGGTGTGGGTGGGGAGTGGGCAGCTAGTTGTGAGTGTGGGCAAGGAGTCCCCTCTTGAGATTGAAAAGAACACCCCAAGTCGCGGAAGTGAACTTGAGACCCGAGGGTCAAGTGGGTTGCTCTGCTCATTGGCATGCAAATGGTGCTGGAGCCAGTGTTGAGGCCACAGCCAGCCCCGGGAGAAAGGGCAGACAGGACGTCCTCCAGTCCTACATGACGATGCCTTTGCAGGTCAAAACTGAATGAAAAGTTAACAGTGGCTGTCTCTGTCGTGGGACTTGCTCTATATTTTGATATGTTTTTCTGTATTTTGAATTGTTTTGCAAGGAAGATGCTTTTTCTTGTGATCAAACAAAATAAGAAAGGTTTCTCAGTTTCAACAGGGGTGACACAGGGTTCTCAGTCCCCCTCCAGTGGCCCCACTTGTCCCCACAGTGCAGGTCTTTTGAGCATCCGCTTCAGTCTATTAGGGATCCCAACCCATCTGAGCTCTGCAAATGAGCTCAGAGATGTCTGTGCTGAAGACACGTGACAGACTCAGCATGGTGTCCAGAGGCTCCGGTTCTAGCACTTTGGGATCAGGGACCCGCCCTGTGAGGAGCAGCTGCAGCCCAGACCCTCCCAGGCCTCATGTTGAAGGCACTCACTTTCTCTGCTTCCCTGGCACCCTGGCTCTGACCCTAGCATGCTGCCTTGCTGAGAGCACCAAGGACCTTCCTTGCACTGTGCTTTGTCCCAGCAAGGTGGGCCCCACAGGAAAACAGGAGCCTCCAGACCTGTGGTCAGCAAGTCAGCCTGCAACTTTCCGTGTCCCTGCCTGCCTGGCATGTGGCCTTCATTTGCTTGGTCTTGGAGGTTTCTAAGGTTTTTTGGCTGTAGCTGGCAGGGTGAGCACATCTCACCTCCAGAGAGCACCTAGTGCCTGCTGCTGTCTGATGGTGTAGGAAGTGTTGCTGGGAGCAGCAGGCAGTTGTGCCTGAAGCCAGCCGCACTGCGTTTGGATAGAGACACTTGGCTGCTCCGCAGCCAACTGGAGAACCAGTCCCTTTCCCTGCTTTCTCTACTGTCTAGAGTCCCAGGCTGCCACCCCTAGGTTCCTGGCAGTGTGCTTGTCCCTCCCAGCAGAGTCCTTGGCACAGATCTCTCCCAGCTTCAAAACTGAGCCCTCCTGTCTGCGTCAAGTCCCTTCCCAGCCGCCACGGCCCAGCCCAGCATGTAGCACAGGCAGGCAGCTGCTCGTCTGGGTCGTGGTGGTCCCAGATGTCTCCTCCATGCCCTCTCCCCACGCCCTACCCCACCACTCGGGCTGCCCAACCTGACACATGCAGGGGAGCTAGAAATCCACGGTGGGATGTTTTGGTTCAGTCCTATCAATCTCAAGTGCAAATTCATCAGTAAGACCATTCACCACACAGGAGCGTGTGAGTGTGAGGACAAGTAAGACAGTCAGATGCCCCGGGGGCCAGATGGGAGTCGCAGGGCTCCTCGCTGCCTGATTGCTCTAATCCCCATGCTTTGGGGCAAGTCATTTGACTTTCAGCCTTCCTATCTTCATCTGTGAAACAGAGACAACCCTTCTCCACAGGGCTGCCGCCAGCCAGTAGTGAAGCACACTTCCAGGCAGCTCAGAAGCGCTGTGTGCACTGAGAGGACTTCACAGACGGGACCGACTTATAAGCCCCATCCCTCTTTTTTTTTTTTTTTGGAGACAGTCTCACGGGGTAGACTACCGTGGCATCATCATAGCTCACAGCAACCTCAAACTCCTGGGCTCAAGTGATCCTCCTGCCTCAGTCTCCCAAGTAGCTGGAACTACAGGCACCTACCACCACGCCTGGCTAATTTTTGTATTTTTGGTAGAGACAGGGTCTTGCTTTTGCTCATGCTGGTCTTGAACTTCTGAGCTCAAGCGTTCTTCCCTCTTATCTCCCACAGTGCTAGAATTACAAGTGTGGGCCCTTCTTTTTTCACCAAAAGGAGGGGCTGTGGGTGTGGGAAATCAGGGCTGAGTGGGATGGCCTTGTGGTGCTGGGCAGGTAGGGGATTATAGGAGGTTGCCCCCGGGGTGCCCCAGGACCTGTGCGGAAAGACCACAGTGGGGGAGGAGATAGGAAAACAAACCAAACTTCTCTTGCCAGCAATTGCCTTTGGGACCATGCCCTGTGAAGCCTGGGTCGTGGTGGAGGCGAAGGAGCTCTAAGGAGTTCCAGGAGCAACTGGGGATTCAACTTTGTCAAAAGCGTTCATTGAATCTGGCCAGTGAGTCATTTGTTTGGTGAAATCGCCAAGGTGCAGCGGCCTGGCAGGCTCCCCAGGAGAGTGGCTATGGCTCATTTTCCACCGTGGTGGTGGTGACGCTGCACTGGTGAGACGGGAAGCCACCTAGGCTGTGGAGGCCACATGCCTTCCAGCCACCTCGCCATTCTGCTGGCTTTTAGACAATTTTTGTAAATGATAAAATTAATATTCATACAAAAAGTTAAGTATAAGAAATAAAATTTTAAATGATCTATAAACTCATTCCTAAATATAACCATCCCCCTTGTCAAGGTGTACCTCCTTTCTTCCACAGGTAATCCGGAGCCAAGGTTGTGCTGTTGTAACACATGGCCCTGCATGTGAATGTGAATGACCTTGGCCAAGGTCCTATCCCTCCCCTCCTAACTCTTCTTCACATCCCAGCTCTTAAAGGCAATTGAGACTGGGAACCTTGAAGTTTTTCATCAAGTACGATGTGGGGTGCTGCTTGAACTTAGATAGCCTTTATCATGATGAGCATGACCTTTCCTTTCCTATTTCACACAACTTTTTAAAAATCATCAGAACTGAATGGTGAGTTTCATCGACTGCCTCTTGAACCCCATTGAGTTTTTTTCTCATTTGCCTTGTTACATGTTTTAAAGTATAAGGGCTACTGGGCATTCCTGGTTGGCCTGTTCTATATGCACTGTCGTTCCTTTGCTTTAAAAAATGTACAAGGGGGAAAAAAAAAGGAAAAGTTCACACCAAGGCCAGATCTTAGTTAAGGATTAAAGAGCGGGTCTTTTGGAGCAACAGAATAGCGATTAGAAGGCACGTCGGATTCAAACAATTCAACCACCCAGTCACGTAGAATCTTCAGTCCTGCCTGTGCTTTGTTTTTGTTGAAGGGTGAACTAGGGCCATGGGTCATGTGAATGAGCAGCTGGAGGTCACTTTCATATCATGCTTAGTGAGCCCCTAGACAGCTTGGGGCTTTGTGGCTTGGGCGACTGCTGGAGCCCCAGGGTGAGTGTGTGCAACCACGTCAGTCACATGGGTGGTGGTGGTGGCGGTGTCTTCTCTCCCCAGAACTGTCTCAACAAACAGCAGCTACTCTCGGCCATCCGCCAGCTGCAGCAGCTGCTGAAGGGCCAGGAGACGCGCTTCGCCGAGGGCATCCGCCACATGAAGAGCCGGCTGGTCGCGCTGCAGAACTCTGTGAGCAGGGTGGCCCTGGATGCGCCTCCAGGTGGGTCCCCAAGTCAGCACCACTGGGGCTGCCGGGCAACACTCAAGCACTTCACCAGGGTTCAGAGCACCCTGCTGGGCTCACCCCCATCTGCTGCCCATTTTCAACCCTGGCTGGGGGTGTGGGTTTGGAGTGAGAGTATCAACAGGGCAGCTGCCTCCTCCATTCTCCCCCAGTCAGAATGGCACCCTGTTTCCTCTCAAGATCAGCGACCATCAGGTCTTCATGTCACTCTGACGTTGTTGAGAGGCACATGTTTAAGGCCATGGCTGTTCTTCCCAACCATCCCTACTCATGGAGACAGCAGTTGGCACCAGTTTTGTCTTTGATTGCATTTTTGCTTTTAATTTAACAGACTATTTTTAGAGCAGTTTTAAGTTCACACCAAAACTGAGCAGAAAGAACAGAGTTCTCACACACACTCTCTCCGCACACGCACACCCTATCCCCACCATCCCTGGCCCGCGCAGGACCATACCCTTGGCACAGTCCACAAACCAACCCTGGCTCCAGCTTTTCAGGCAGGAAAGCACATCCTCCAGTGAGACCCATTAATGCCAGTGGATGGGGGAGAAGGACCACCGAGGACAAATTCCACTTGTCTGGTGAGGTTACGGTAGACACCTAGACTCTCTCTTCCGAGGTAGGTCCCTAACAGACACTGGGGGATTTTTTTCTTGGTTGTCCTGGTAATGACTTTCATGCTGCCAAGACCCAGAGGTGTGTGGCTGGTTTTCCTCCGGCGTCTCCTCGGGGTGCTGGGGGGCAGAGGGCAGTCATCATGTTTGTTCTAAGTCATGAGCCTGTGGAATATCTGACATCATTTGCTCACTGCAGACACATTTATCAAGGGCCTTCTTTGTTGTGTGAGATGAAGTTTCCTGGGGAAGTTGTTGGATTTCCTACCTTGTCAGAGGTTATGGTAGCAAAGCCAGATCTCAGCAGCACTGAGTCGACTCCTTGTTTTCCTTGGCTCCACTGGTGCAGAACTAGACGTCCCAGCCAAACCGCACACTTTCTAAGGCGCTGGGAGGCCTGAGCCCTCAGTGGGGCTCGACAGACCCAAACTCCATAAGGCAGGCAGGGTGTCCTTCCTTCTTGCTACCAACGGGGAAACTGAGGCCAAGAGACATGCATTAGCAGCCAGAGGGCCCTGACACAGTGATTTGTTTTTCCTGCTGAAGGCATGACTCCATGAAGCCTCCTTGTGTTCACGGGATCAGGGCTCTCTGTGGTTCTGGGAGTTTCGGTGAAGAGCCTGTAGGGAATAATTTATATAACTGCTCTGCTCATGTTAGAGACTCCAGTCCACTAGACAGAAAGGAAGCTATTATTACGTTATTAATCCTCTTTTCCCCAGATTTGGGGTCTCTCATTCCTAAAATGTGCTAGATTTTAAAATGTGGCAAATTATCTTCTTAAAAAATTGTCTCCAGGTATTGTGTCTCTCACAGTATGTATTGGACACCGTGCTGAGTGCGTCACTGGCACAGAGGCTAAACCTGTGATGACCCTGCAGAGGGAGGGCAGCTGTCAGGATCCCACTGCAGACAGTGGTGGCTGGCAGGGCCTGCAGCTGGGGAAAGGCCAGAAACATGTCCAGATATTTCCTTTTTTTTTTTTTTTAAGGGCCTTTGCTGGGTGTTAAGGTTACTTTCTACTTCTGGAGAATTCTTTGTCTTCCACCTTCTGGGTTCCAGGCTGGGTATCTCTCTCCTATTTTCCTGGCCTTTCTTTCCTGAGAGCATCACCAGCTGATCAGCCAGGCCAACTTGCGAAACTGTTGATCCCGTTTCTTACACATTAATCTCATTCAGGAAGATTTGGGGAGCTTCACCGCGGCTCTGCAGACTCACAGGATGTGCTTAGAGGGAAAGGAGTCAACCAAGGCAGAGGTTCTCAGCCTTTCACTGGAGCAGGGTCGGCAGCTCCTGTTGGGAATGTGACGACACCTTGATATTTAATGAATTTATATCCATTCATTCATCCCATTCACCTTGTTAATCACCTGTTATGTTCAGATACTATTCGATCTCTTCAGGTACAATTTACTTGTGAGTTGCTCCAGCAGGTATTTTTCTTTTTTTGTGGTTTTTAAAGATTTTTCATGCCAAAGAGATCTTTTAAACACAATGGAATACTAGAATTCTAAAAGGAACTGTAAAGCTTCAGAGAACAATACAGCACTCTGTGAGTTGCACATGTTGGGGCATGAGCTCTCTCGCTACGTTCTCACAAGGCTTTTACCACTGGGTGCCAACCTGGGGCTTTGCTCAAGGAAGGCACCAAAGCAATGATTGGACATTTCCCAATCACCATGGGCCTCTGAGAGGCCTGATGGGCGAGGCTGTGTGACTGCTCCGTAAGGGACCCCAAGCTGGGACTAACCCAGGTGGGATTTGGGGCAGAGCTGCAGTGGCCTGCCAGCTGCCCTCCAGGACAGGGGGGCCCATCGTGCTCCTTAGCAGCTTCAGGTCCAGGGACCCCCTGATGAGTGTTGGTAGACCTGCCCCTCACTTGCTTTAACCTGCACAGCTCAAGGAAGTTTTATTTTCACCTATTTAAAATCCTAAAATGACAAATGACACTTAGAATTTACCTGAAAACATTTTAGAAGTGGCTTCCAATTTTCATCTAAACTGAATCCAAGTTCAAGCTGTCTCAACCTTGAGCCCTCTCTCGTTAAACAGAGGTTGCCTGAGCTGCCGATGGGCGAGATCCTCTGCCTCGGACAGAAGAGGGTGGGCCAGCTGCCCTTGTCTCTCTACAGCCACGCCAGTCCCTCAGGAAATTTGGCTAGTTCTGCTCTCATAGCACAGCTGGGGTTCCAGTCATCTCTCCATGCCAGGCTACCACTCTGGCCTAGGTCACCCCCATCCTCCCTCACATTGGTACTTCGGGCTCAAACCACAGCTGCACTGGGACTCAGGTGGCTTCATGCCTCGGCTCTCACTCGAATGGCCTGGTCTCACACAGAGAACAAGTTGCATGGCCTCCCCCTCCCACCCCGTTGCCTGACTCATCCCCAACCGCTTTCTTCCCCACCCACTCTTCCTCATCCTGGTGGCCTCCTTGTCACACCACAGGCTTGCTGGGCACAAGCCCACCTCAGGGCCTTTGCACTGACGGCTCCTCTGCCCTCCCCAGATATCTGCATGGCTGCACCTTCACCTTCAGCCCCTGTTCCAGTGAGGCCAACCCTGACCACCAGAGTCTCTACTTTCATCTTCTACGTGACACAGTAGTGCCATTGCTTATTGATACCATATCGATTGTCTCCACTGCTACATGGTGGGCTTACTGGGGACCAGATTTTTTTTTTTTTTTTGAGACAGAATCTCACTTTTTTGCCCTCAGTAGAGTGCAGTGGCATCATAGCTCATGGCAACCTGAAAGTCTTGGGCTCAAGTGATCGCCTTGCCTCAGTTTTCATTTTTAGTAGAGATAGGATATTAGTGTTGCTCAGGCTGGTCTCGAACTCCTGAGCTCAAGCAATCCACTCACCTTGGCCTTCCAGAGTGCTGGGATTACAGGCGTGAGCCACTCTGCCTGGCCAGAGGGCTGGATTTCATCACTGATAATATCCTAAGTGTCTGGCACAAAGTAGTAAATAATATTCCATGCATTCATTTAAGAATGTTTTTATTGAACACTCACTATGTGCTAGGCACTGGACTAGTACTGGGGAACTCAGCAGGAACACAGGCCAGACACATTCTGACAACAAACATGTAAAGAAGCAATACGAAAATTCCAGTGGTTACAAATGCTAAGAAGAAAGCAAAATGAGCTCAGGGGGTGGAGAGTACGTGGGGAAGTCTTAGCTACGCATGGTGGCAAGGGATCACTCTGGGAGGTGGTAGTGTTTGAGTGGAGAAGGGAAGAGTGAAAAGGAGCCAGCTGTGGAGTTCTAGGGAAGCAACATTCTAGGTAGAGACGAGCAAAAGCCAGACTGGAGGTGGGGTTGAGCCCCACCTGTTCAGAAGAACTGAAAAAGGCTTGGAGCTCCGGGGAAACAGAGGGTGGGGGGTGGTGAACCAGCCATGGTGGGGCATGTGCGGCCCTGTGCATAATGTCTCTGAGGCTGTCACTGTACTGCCCATCCTCAAGAGAGTTTGTTGAGACAGAGTCTCACTATGTCACCTCGATAGAGTGCTGTGCCATCACAGCTCACAGCAACCTCAAACTCTGGGCTTAAGCGATTCTCTTGCCTCAGCCTCCCAAGTAGCTGGGACTAAAGGTGCCCGGCTAGCTCAAGAGAGTTTTGAGAGCTCCATGAAATGCAGCACTCAAATTGGCCAGCAAAGTGCATGGCTTGCAGGGGGCATGCAACAGAGGGGCACTTAAAGATGGGACATCATGTAATTCAAAAGTGATACCTAAATGTCTGTGGTCCAGGAGGAGGGGTTCCTAATCCTTCCGTTTCTCTTTACAGTTTCCTGCCCAGCTCTGAATGCCCCTCCAGATGGCAAAAAGTTTGGAAGCAAGTACCTAGTGGATCATGAAGTCCATTTTACTTGCAACCCTGGGTTCCGGCTGGTTGGGCCCAGCAGCGTGGTGTGTCTTCCCAATGGTACCTGGACAGGGGAGCAGCCCCACTGTAGAGGTATTGCCCCTTCTTCCCATCCCTCTGGGCCCAGCACTGCACAGCAGGGGACTGCTGGATAGATAGTGTCATTCCTGGGTATGCTTTCTGCCTGATCCTTTAGTCAATCCTCAACTGCAGGACACAGCCAATGTGTCTGATGATTTGCTCCCATGCCAGGCCTGGGCTGCCTGCATCTGCTGACCCAGGGCTGCCTGTTGAGCTGATTCACACCTGGGCACTGTGCCGCTCAACACCACACTCTGCTGTGGACTCTGGTGACCGGTACCCTCTGGTGAGGGTAAGAAGCCACCTATAGGGTGGGGACAGGAACAAGAGGAAGGTCCTACAGGAAGTGATCCTGTGGCTGTTTCCCATTCAGGCTGGGATGACACTTGGTGTCCACAGACTCCTGGAGAGTCTACTGGATGAGGGGAGGCAATGAAAAAGTTTCTCTCCTCTCTGCACTAGGTTTGAAAATAGTACTTTTTTGATATAGAGGAAAATCAGACTTGGCACACTACTAACTTGTTGGCTTTTCCAAAGCCTATGATCAGAAAAAATCATGGATACCAATCATTTTCAGAGCAAGGTTCATGAACATCTGCTGGGGCAGAATGTCCATACCTTTCGCCCATGAGTTCAAGAGGAAACACAAGTATTATATCAATAGGTTGCAAAGAATGGTGGAGAGAGGATTTTAGATGCACAAATAAACAAAACCCCCAGAAAATATGCCGTCTCTAAAAATGAGTATGGGTTGCCAGGATAAGCTTGGGCGACAAGAATCACACTTACGGATTTCGGCTTCTCTTTCCTGACTCTTTGGAAGATGATGGTTCAAAGGTTGATCACAGCTACCGGCTCTCCACCTTATCTGGGAAATAATGTCATGCAGCATGTGGACACCCAGGGGGAAACGAAATATCTGCTATTTACTCTTGTCCCTCAATCTAGGTTAAACACAGGGTGGATATACAGACACATTTTATTCTCATTGCATTGGGTATCAGTATTTTTAGCTTAGAGTTTGCGGTTACAGACCCCAGTGGGTCTCTTCCTTGGTCCACTCAGCACTTGCAGGACCCAGCAGTTTCCTTAGTTCTCCCACTTTCAAAAACGGTGCTGCTTTTTTAAAGATCAGGTCAATTTGATTATATATAAAAATACCCACCTTACATTTTTCTTTCCTTGAGTATCTTAAATATTTTACACTATATTTTCTGTTTTATTTTTTATTTTTATATTTTATTTATTTATTTTTTTTTTGAGACAGAGCCTCAAGCTGTCACCCTGGATAGAGTGCCGCAGCATCACAGCTCACAGCAACCTCCAATTCCTGGGCTCAAGCGAGTCTCCTGCCTCCGCCTCCCAAGTAGCTGGGACTACAGGCGCCTGCCACAACGCCCGGCCATTTTTTGGTTGCAGCCATTATTGTTTGGCAGGCCTGGGCTGGATTTGAACCTGCCAGCTCAGGTGTACATGGCTGGCACCTTAGCCCATTGAGCCACAGGCACCGAGCCTATATTTTCTGTTTTAAACTGATGCTAGGGCCAGGCACGGTGGCTAACACCTGTAATCCTAGCACTCTGGGAGGCTGAGACGGGTGGATTACATGAGCTCACTGGTTGGAGATCAGCCTGAGCCAGAGTGAGACCTTGTCTCTAAAAATAGCCGGACGTTATAGTGGGCGCCTGTAGTCCCAGTGACTTGGGAGGCTGAGGCAAGAGAATCACTTAAGCTCAAAAGTTTGAGGTTGCTATGAGCTATGATGCCACGGCAACAAAGTAAGAATCTGTCTCCAAAAAATAAAATAAAATAAAATAATGCTGTTGTTTCCACCATAGTTTTCTCAGTCTTTTGTCAGGAGGCACAAAAGATATTTTTCTTTTTCTTTAAAATTCAATTACATGACTTGGATCCATCTCATCACCAGCTTTTCTGGGTCAGTTTTCTCAAGGATGGGGTTCACTTTTTCAATAGAAAGTTTCATCTGATGCAGTGGTCAGGCCTGAGGGAACCTTTAGAACTTTCCAGGTCAAAACCTTAATATTGAGGAGACTCTAATGGGAGGAATATCCAAATTGAGGATAACAGGGAAAACAAGTGCAAATGGAAGAGATCGCCATCCAGCTAAAAGAGCAAAAGAGGCAGAGCTGAGAACGTGTGAGTTCTGTGTCTGATCATATTGAAAAGAACAATAGAACTGGGAATTTCAGAGTCATGAAATTAGCAAAGCTATATGGGAAAACTTACTTCACTTAAATATGAATAATATAAAGGGACTTTTATCAGATTCTAGCCAAAGTATAAGAAAAAAGAGAATAAAGTTTTTAAAGATGATAAAGAAATGCTTGTGCAACTGATAAAAACTGTAACTGAATATTTTAAAACAAGCTGAAAAAAATTTTAAAGATAAAACCCATGAAAGAACAGTGTAAATAAAAATGAAAAAAACCTCAGAAATGAGATGATAAGACAAAAACGGAAGATGACAGAATCCAGGAAAGAATTTAGATCATGCAAGTAAAACACTTAGTTTGGTTTTATGAAAACAGTAAAGTACTCAATAAACAGTGGGTTAAAACAGGGTGATCATCAGTGTTTTGGCTTGCCAGCCTCTCCTGCAACCTCTGCCATGCACTTAATGCCATAACCCGGGGCACATGTGAATGCAATGACAATAATACTTTGATAGTTACGCTCATGGGGTGCCGGGCTGGGCCACTGAATGCCTCTGATCACATACTGAAGTAAGCAAGAGTGTCTGCATGGAGCCTGTCTAGAAATGAACGTCCTGGGCACCTGCAGAGGAGGAGACAGAGTCCACAGTCCTCTGGAGTGGATTTTTCTGTGGAGTTGAGTCGCTGCCCCAGCCGCCCCCCACCCCCACCTGCTACACGGAGCAGGTGCAGGCAGCCTCAGTGCCTTTCTGTCCTGGAGACCCAGCGGAGGAGAGACCATGGCGCTGGGCCCGCTGGGACTAGGCTGAAATATGCTAATGTTCAGAGTATTTGGCTCTCAGCCCACAAATTCACAATCTGGTGACCTGCCTACTTTTAGACTATGTTGGTGAACAATGATAGGGCCAGACAATAGGTAGAAACAAGAATACCAAGCTCTGTGGCAATTGTGTACAGTGTCATTTCAGACACATTCCTGGAAACCAGTCATCTGAAAACAGAATGTACCAAAGAGAGCACAACCAGGCTGAGAGACAGAAATGGCTCCTTCTCGGGATGAACAGCAGGTGGACAGTCCATTTATAATGAATAGAAACCATGTCATTACCTATATAACACCCCAATCACAGGGAAGGGTGACTTTACCCTACAGCAGCAGTTCTCAACCTGTGGGTCGTGACCCCTTTTTAACAATGAAAATACATTGCGGCATTAGGAAGGTTGAGAACCCCTGCCCTAAAGGAAGCCAAAGTCCCTTCCAATCCACCCCACGCAAGGCCATTGCTCTCATTAGAAGCAAAGCACCTGTTTCTTTCTCTTAATAGGCACAGCAGGAAGCATTGCCCTGAAGCCACAAGATGTTTTCAATTTCCTTTCCCAAGATGCTGTGGTCAAGTCAGTTAACTAACAAATCTCTCTCTGGTGGAAATGGCCTGTGTCTCACTTAAATGAGGCTTAAAGAGTGCCTCATAAGCACACAGGGCTTGAGGGTTTTAAAAAGTCATTTTTCTAATTAAAAAATTCATAAACCTTTATGGTAGAAAAATGGAAGAATATAAAAAAGTATAAATAAGCAAAGAATAATTATCTATAAGCCTAAAATTTAGTGAAAAAAGCTATCAAGCTTTTAAAATATGTATCTCTCTCCATATACCTTTTCCACAGAACTGTTGTGTATATGACCAAAGAATATCTTCCTTTATCAACATTAAGGACATGTGAAAAGAAACTGCTACCTAGTTCAGCATAGGAGGGCTCTTGGGAGGGAATTTGGAGAATTCATTTTCCCCATCTCTGGACATTCCAATGAGCTATCCCTCCTCTTTATAACTCCCTTGACTTTTGTTCCTGTTTAAAAGATGTTCTTCCTAGGTGCTAGCTGATGGAGGTAGAGACAGTGAGCAAGAGGGCCTGACTCAAAGGCACTGTAGGCAGATACCCACAGGTAGCCACCTCTGCCTGGCTGTAGCGGTCTTCGCTGAACTCTTGCAATTAGAAAACAGTGCCTCTGGGTGGAGGATGGTCACGCGATGGGCCATCTGCACACAGAGTCCCAGGTGGGCACAGTGCATGCCAGAATGCAAGGCCTGCCGAATGTGATGGGGCACCATCTCAGCTCTGCAGGACCCCTTGCAGCTCCTGCCGGCGGAGAGGGTGACAAGGGTGGTTTGGTGGGGAGTAAGTGGAAGTTATTCTACTTCTAAAGAAAGTCAACCCATCATGTTTCCTTTGTTTTAGAGTAGAACTCATATACTTGTATTGGAAAATTATTTATTTTCCTAGATATCAGTGAATGCTCCAGCCAGCCTTGCCAAAATGGTGGCACATGCGTAGAAGGAGTCAACCAGTACAGATGCATTTGTCCTCCAGGAAGGACAGGGAGCCGCTGTCAGCACCAGGCCCAGACTGGTATGTAGCTGCTATGGGCTGGGTGAGGACCCTGGCCAGGGGTCACTAAATGTAGACATGTCAGGAGCTCAGCCCAATCTCCCCCTCTTCCCACCCCCCGAGATATGAGCTTTTCCTCTCTGTTTCATATCCCTCGATCCCCCTTGGTCACTTGGCTGGAGCTTACCTCTTTTGTGCATCCAGGGTTTCCTTCCTTATTATGTAAGGAAACACAGGTAGAAGAACTGACTCCCAACCTAAATGACTCGAGAAATTTCACTGTCGGCACCTTTGCTTGATCAGCGTTTCTCCCGCCAGCAGAGTTGCCTTGCCTTTCAAATGTCCCCATCACATCCTATACAATTAGCAGCTCTTGATACAGGCTCTAGTGTTTTGAGAGCTGAATGACTGGACAGTTGACCAGAGATGGGGTTATTATTCACATCTTGAGTCCCAACATATCCCCCAGCCCGAAGGTCTAAGAATTGCACAGTGACAGGCTGCCTGTAGCGAGAAAGTGCCATGATCAGGAATCCGTGGAAGAGGGACAGGGCTTCCCACACTATGCTGCTACCAAGGTTTCATCCATAAAATAGTCCAACCCTAGAGTTGTCCTACTCTGTCACCAGGAAACCCTAGTGTGCTCTGTCTGGTTATCTTCATCACTGTTTGGAGTCTCTGTGGGGGGAGGGGACATTAGTGTCTAGAGAATAGGAGCTTTATCAATACCCGATATCCTTATATTGGACCCAGCTCAAGATAAGGACTAAATAGTGCCCCAGGACATTTGCTGCTAATGTGCAAACTAGCTCATTCAGTTCAGCTGAGTGGTGGCTGGGCAGTTTCTCAGAATGAGGAGCCCCCACCTCCCAGCCCCAGGGAGCCCAGAGGCCCCCTTACAGCCCCTGCACCTGGGGCTGCTGTCTGTGGAAACAGAGGCCAGAGGCGGGCCTTCCTGGAAACCCCACTGCCTCACCCCTTGTTTACAAACAGGTGGGAAAAAGAAATGTGTTCTTTTCACCCCAAATAGGCCAGTTGGGTTACTGAATGTTCTAAATCCCACTTCAGGCTATTGTTGCTCAGGCCCAGGGCACTGTAGAAAGTATCCCCACGACCTGACCCTCAGGAAGAGTAAAGAGGAGTAAGTGGGTGCCGCAGAAGCCAGCTCCCGGTCCGTCAGGGGAGCCGCCTTCCCACCAGCTGGCCTGCGTCCTTCCCGCTCCATGGTGGAGCCCCCTTCCAATTAATTTTTGAAAAATCCACTTTGTTTTTTATTGTGGGAAAATATAATAACATAAAACTGGTTAAAGTGGTAAATTGTAAGTGTACAGTTCAGTGGCACACATTGTTGTGTGCCCATCACCACCATCCAACCCCAGAACTCTTTCCATCTTACAAAACTGAAATCCTATCCCCAGGACACAACTCCCCACTGCCCCCCCCACCCCCCACCCCCCGTCAAACCCTGGTGACCACCATTCTACCTCCTTCCTCCAGAAGTAGGTCCCTGTCTGTGTGGAATCAGGTGATATTTGTCCTGTCACGCCTCTGATTCTTTTTCCTACTGATTCCCCTTGAATCACCCCCAACCATACGAGAGCTCTAAATCCTTCAAAAACTTTCAAAAACATTTTTATTTCTGGCTCGGCGCCTGTGCTCAAGTGGCTAAGGCGCCAGCCACGTACACCTGAGCTGGCAGGTTCGAATTCAGCCCGGACCCGCCAAACAACAATACAGCTGCAACCAAAAAAAATGGCCGGGCGTTGTGGCGGGCGCCTGTAGTCCCAGCTACTTGGGAGGTAGGAGACTCGCTTGAGCCCAGGAATTGGCGGTTGCTGTGAGCTGTGATACTATGGCACTCTATCCAGGGTGGCAGCTTGAGGCTCTGTCTCAAAACAAACAAACGAACAAAACATTTTTATTTCTGATTAGGAAATAATAAAAGTATTTCTGCCTTTGGCCTGTCAGTAAAAAACATAGACACTTTAGAAAAGTACAAATAATACCCCACCCCACCCCCAAATAGTGACCCATAGTTTTAAACTGTTAGTATCTGGGGTTTGTTTAGATCTTTTTCTGTGAAAATGTGGACTTGCCACAGAGGCCCTGCTTGGTGCACAGCATCACTGGTCTGCTTTTTCCTGAAAATTCGATTTGGGTGCTTTCTGACCTCCGATCTCTGCCCCCTCTGGGTGGTCTCGGACTGGTCTGTGGGGTTTATAGTTAATTACTTGTCTTTTCTTTCCCTACTCCAGAGTAAGCTCTTTGAGAAGGGGCCATGCCCAGTCTGGATTCCAGGCCCCTACACAAGTCATGTGCACCAGGGTCCCCCCACCTCACCCCACCCGCAATGAGAGTATTTTCTCCCCGCAGGCGCCCCAGAGGACAGCGTGGCCAGAGATTCTGCCTTTAGCCGCGCGCCACGCTGTGCGCAGGTGGAGCGGGCCCAGCACTGCAGCTGCGAGGCTGGATTCCACCTGAGCGGCACCACCGGTGACAGCGTGTGCCAGGGTAGGCGTGGGCTCTGCTGGGGGTCAGCAGCAGAGGATGGTGGGGAGGAGGTTCCCACTGCTGCCCTCTGGCCTGCAGGGCACTCCCAGCCCACACCCAGGGTAGAAGGGGCAAACAGGTGGCTTCCCGGGCAGATCTCAGACAGCCAGTTCCCTTTGCATTATGAACAAGTGTTGGCCCAGTGTTTGCTGGGATGGATGTAGCTAAGGTGTAGACGCCGGGGGCCTCATAAGAATGCAAGACTGCAGTCAGGCTGTGCAAGTTTAAGCACCAGTCATGAACATATGCATGTCTATATGCACTTCTGTATAACTAACTCAACACCATGTCACAAGTGATTTAAAAAAAAAAAAAGAAAAAGGGGGCAGCACCTGTGGCTCAAAGGAGTAGGGCACCGGCCCCATATACCGAAGGTGGTGGGTTCAAACCCAGCCCCAGCCAAAAAAAAGAAAAGAAAAATACAAGATTGTAGAAAAATCAGCCAGGGCAGGGTCACTTCCATGTCAGAACATGGTCTGGCCCTGACTAAGCTACTCACCTCATCCAGGAGGGCCTTGACCTGGATTACCTCCCTTCCTGGCTGGAATCACATCTGAAAGTGGCAAGGAAGAGCTTAAGTCACGGTGCTGGTAGGAGGGCCCTGAGCTGTGCAGAGGCAGGGACTCATTCCCTGGTGCCCTCATGGCTTAGCTGTACTGACCAGGTCACTTTTGCCAACGTTTCCCCATTACCACAGTTCTATCCAAACTCCACTCAAACCAGGAAGTTCAAACCTGAGATTTGGTCAGCTGGTGCTAACAGCCTTGTTGTACAGCAGCAGAAACCTCTTTCTCTGTTCTCAAAGGCAAGGAGAGTTAAGATGGGGCTGGATTCCAACCCTGCAGTCTGGGGTAGGCCTGATTTGCCCACCTCTGCAGGGTCTCCCAGGGTCTCCTTCAGCCTTAGACAGAGGCACCCATGTAGGACCTATCACATCCGCTCCCTTTCAGTCCTCTGTGCCCTTGACTCAGGAAAAAGGGGGCTCTGCACAGGTCTAGACATTTAGCTGCAGCTGCCAAGGCTTCCAGGGATCGAGGCATGGCTGAACCGGGTCACAGCCAATGACAACCAAACATGGTTGCTGAAGTCACAGTGGGCACTTCTGTCCCCAGATGTTAATGAGTGCGAGCTCTACGGGCAGGAGGGACGTCCCCGGCTCTGCATGCACACCTGTGTCAACACCCCAGGCTCCTACCGCTGCACCTGCCCCAGTGGATACCGAACCCTGGCCGACGGGAAGAGCTGTGAGGGTAAGACCACAGCAGGGACAGGTGACCTCAGGGCTAGAGAGCACCTTCTGCACTGGGTCACCTGCTGTCGCAAACCCCCAGGACCTAACAATTGGGAGTAGGTGGTTAGAGGAGTCAAAGTTTCAGATACCTTTAATCTTTGAAAAATCACTGATCAAAGAGCCACTCAAAGATCAGACTGTATCGCCATCTACATAAAGAGGCAAATCAGTTGCTTAACCATTTTGGCAAATAATCTCTTTTGGCCTTGTGCAAATAACTTTTCTTCAAGGTCAAGTCACCTCCATCCATGCAGTAATGCCTTCAGCTACGGCTGGACCCAAAGGCAGAATGGTCAAGTAGTCACCCACATCATATAATCTGGAGGAGCCCACAAGTCCATGAGCCTGTGTAGGCACTTGCAAGTCCACCTCTGAAAAGGACAGCAGCTGACAGGCACTTATATCCCTTAGTGTGGTCGGGCTGCATAGCACCAGCCCTGCTGCACGGCTCACTGAGGACATGCGAGGTGAAGCCCCCAGGGACTGGCAAGAAAGAAGGTGCAGCCTGGGCTTGAGGGCCAAAGGGAGGAGTTATCAGAGCCTGGCAGATTGGGCCATGGAGGACACAGCCACCACTGACTGAATACTTCCAAACCCGATTGGAAGCCAGAAAACCTGGGGGCCAGGAGATAAAGTCCAGCCCAGTTAGCCTCCCAGGGGAGAGAGTGGATTTGGGGCTGGGGGTGGGGGAGTGGTACAAATGGAAAATAACTGGCTCAGGTTTCACCCCTGTGCTAAAGCCTGCCCTTCAAGGAAAGAGCCCTTTGATCACCAAGGAACGTCTATAGTGGGGTGGGGGCACTCAGGGGCAGGAGAGGGTGTGTGCGAAGTGGGCTGGCTGGTGGATGGAGAGGCTGAGGACTACGTAACAGTCACCAGCATCACCACCAGACACGTCTCAGGACACTGGGCACACTAATGGGGTCTCCCATCTCCCCATCTCCTCTTAGGGCAAATACAGATAGTAAGGGACGCAGATACACCAGAGCTGCACGTTAGTTCAGAGTCAGAGTGCACATCTCAGGCCTGAAGGCCAAATGGGGTCTCCTATTGTTCATTCTGATTCCAAGCCCTAGAACCCCAGTGCTGCAGTGGGCCTCTGAGGGCCTCTGGGTCTGTGATGCAAGTCCACCTCCCCCAGGTGTATATCCCAGAGAGTCATGGACACGGGACACAGAGAGAAGTCCCACTGGCCCCACACTGAGGCAGTGGTGGGGGAGGGAGAGCAGAGGGCTCCTCTGCAGGCAGATGTGTGAGGAGAACTGGCTCCCTAGTGACATCCTCCGGGGGCTCCCTGCAAGGCTCAGAGGAGTGCAGCCTTGGACTGGAGTAGGGGCGGCGGCGGCCCACACTGGATCGCCCAGGGCTGGGAAGAGGCAGGCCCAGCTGCAGGGCTATGGAATGCCTGGAAAGGGAGCAGAGAACTCATATAAATGACAGAGAGGGGAACGGATGTCTGTTTCTGGGATGAGTTGAGGCTGAGAGGAAGGTTTTCCAGAAGATTCGAGTTCTTTTCTAAATTGATGACAAGTAACAACCACAGAGGGGAGACTCGAGGGCACTTGGTCTGAGAAGGAGGCAAGTCTGAGGGCAGCACTGTGGCTGGTAACACTCGTGCTTTGGCACCTCTGTGCCCTGTCCTACCCCGGGAGAAGGACAGAGCCCCAGGTTCTGCTGGGTTCCGGTTCTGCTGCACTTCCGCGGGACCCTGATTCCAAACGGTTAAGGAGGACAGGCTTCCTGCTTTAACAGTATCCTTGGGTGTCTGGAAAGCTTGCTGTGCATGGTACACGGAGTTCCGGTGCCTGTGAGGTCCTCTCCTGCTGTTCTGTCTGTGATAGAGGGACAGCTGGGGGGATTCTCACCTCATCCTATGTCCTGTATTTCAGACGTCGATGAGTGTGTGGGCCCACAGCATGTGTGCCCACGGGGGACCACGTGCATCAACACTGGTGGGGGCTTCCAGTGTGTCAGCCCCGAGTGCCCCGAGGGCAGCGGCAACGTGAGCTATGTGAAGACATCCCCCTTGTGAGTACAGCCAGGGCTGCCTGCACCTGCACACACCCACGTATGCGTGCCCACAGGCATCGTGTTCCTCATCATGCACATTCATGTACAGGCGCTCATGGGAAAGGACATCCCTCACCTATGCACATGCACACGCACCTGCCCGTCCATGCATATCCATACATATCCTGTGGGCATGGACATCTCTCAGGCCTCCATGGAGGGGGCCAGATTCTTCCTGGAGGCTCTTGAGAGAAGGTACAATTATGTCATAGGAAAGGGAAGAGGCAGGGCCCTGGGAGTCTGGCATCTCTGAGCCTCCATTTCCCTTGAGTGGTTGCACTTAATTTGTTGTCCGAATGCAGTGAGAACCCAGTTTGTGCTAAGGGGAGTAATGTACCAAGTGCCTCCTGCTGCACAGAGGATGATGGGGCTGCAGCTACCCAGGGTAGCACAGTCGGAGGGGGCTGCTGGAAGGGAGAAGTTGTCGGTTACCTGATGAATCCCACACCAGCCCAGGAGACAGGTGTATATCACACAGATTTGGGAGAGGATCATTTTTTCATGTTCCCATAACTGGTAACTACAGACTCCAGTTACCTCGTGTAGCCCACGCACGTTGCAGTGTATCCTTCACTTTCCCAGTGGTACTAGAAGGTTCAAAGCCTAGCATCTGAGGCACTTACACGGTAAATGCAGGGTTTGTTTGTTTATTTGTTTGCTTGTTTTTGATTGGGAGATGGGACTGTAAGGGAAATAAATACAACCGTCATGAAGCATCTACATTTTCTTCTCAAAAAGAGATCACAGGAGCCCTAGCATTGTCTTTAAAGTGAAGAGAACGGACTTCATAAACTGGGTTACTTGCATTGCTTTTTGCATTACGTCAGTGGCACTGAAGGGTGGCAGTTATTAGAGGGAAGAACTAGAGCCTCCCTCAAGGGAAGGGACAGGGAACCCATCCACCATGGCCTTCAGGACATTCACTTAACAGCTGGATTCTCATGAGTACAGAATCACCAAAGATGCTAAATTGTATTTGTGTTTTATGTTTGGAAGAATAGAGATATATCGAAAGCAGTGCCTTAAGAACCTGATTCTAAATGGTTAAGGAAGACAGGGTTTCCTGCTGTAGGAATAAACGTTGCATTTGGGAAGCTCAGCACCTGCAGAGAGCCACATTGCATGCGGGAAGGTGCCAGCCACCTGCTGAGGTCCCTCATCACCAAGAGAGGTGTCAGCACAGGTGGAAAGAGCACCAGGTTTGAATATCAGCCCTGCTATCATTATTTAGTATTCCCAGGCCTTATCTTTCTGTAAGAACTGTAGTAGTAACGTATCTACATACACACGCAGGCGCGCACACACAGAGAAGGCCAGTCACATCCTTTCCGGGCCTGACCCCAACCGCATTCACTTGCCTGCAGCTCGAAAGCTCCCGGGGGAGGGAACAGTGGCTGGGAAAGGTCATCTGGGTGGCCTGTGCACGTAGGCAAGTGGGGCAACTGGCTCGGAGCAGCACCTTGAGTTTCCCCAGGCCGACTGCCTCTCCTCTCCGTTTCCTCTCTGCTCTAGCCAGTGCGAGCGAAACCCCTGCCCCATGGACAGCAGACCCTGCCGCCACCTGCCTAAGACCATCTCCTTCCATTACCTGTCTCTGCCCTCCAACCTGAAGCCGCCCATCACGCTCTTCCGCATGGCCACAGCCTCCGCCCCCAGCCGGCCTGGGCCCAACAGTCTGCGGTTTGGGATCGTGGGTGGGAACAGCCGTGGCCACTTCGTGATGCAGCGATCAGACCGGCAGACTGGGGAGCTGATCCTCGTCCAGAGCCTTGAGGGGCCTCAGACGCTGGAGGTGGACGTTGACATGTCAGAATACCTGGACCGCTCCTTCCAGGCTAACCATGTGTCTAAGGTCACTATCTTCGTGTCCCCCTATGACTTCTAAGTGTGCTGGGGGTCCCAGGGTATGGAGAGCTGGCTCATTCTCTTCCTGGAAGACTCCGCTGTGGGCACTGCCTGCGACAGTCCCCGCCCACCTTGTCCCGCCCACATGCCTGTTCACCCAGGCTTCTAGGGCAGTGCTGTAACTGTCCCATGTGGGGCACAGAAAGGCAGCCACAAAACCCAAATGCTGGCATCACAATTTATTTTCTGCTTTAAGGCCCTTCCTTAGATTATGTACTAACTTGCTCAAGCCTTTTTTCAAGGATGGGCAGCTTTTCAAAATGCTGTGCAAACAGCACGGTGAGTTTGAAATAGCTGGGGAGAGAAAAGCTTGTCATGTACGTCAGGTGCTTTCAGCCCTTCCGCAGGGTTACAGCCAAGCTTGCTCTGAGCGAGGTGGTTCTGGTTATGCTGAGGGGCCAGCGACACCTCTGCACATGGGGCACAGGGGCTGAGTCTCCTCCCACAACCTGACCTGGCACGCTGGTTGCCCCCCCCATGACACGCCCACCGGCCCTCTCATCAGAGGGTCATGGAGGGCCTGTGAACTCCATACAGATCCTTCTAGACCAAGGAACCATCATTAAACCATGGATTCTACCTGGGTTACTTCCCTTTTGAGAAATCATATCTCAGCTACATATCTGGTATTATAACTGAAGAAATAAAGTCTGTTGCTCCTCCCTGCCCACCTGACTTCTCCCTGAGCATGAGACAGCCCAGTTCCTTCTAGGAGGTGATAGCCGGATCTCTTCCTGCCTGGGATGCATACACTGGAATAAATGAATAAGAGAAAACACAGAGGTGACGTTTGGGATTGTTCCACCAATACAAATTTGTCTTGGCCACATGGGAGATTGGTAACGACATCTGGAGAGTTTGGGAAAATGCTCAAATTGTCATTGGTTCAATGGCCTTCTACTTCCTATGGAAGAATCATGGGGTGATGTTCTCTAGGTGACTAAAGAAAGAAAACAGACCAAGGCTGAGTGAGAGTGGGCTGAGGCTGGCGTGGGGCAAGGGAACCCATTACAGTTAAAACTGAAGAGGTAGCTGATAACTGAGCTGTGAGGAAGTTTCTTCATTTGTTCATTTGTTCATCCTCCTTCCCTCCTTCCCTTCCTTCCTTCTTTTTCTTGAGTAAGTTTTGGAGAGAAGTTTTTATATCCAAATACATGTGAATCTATTGGTGGGATTTCATCACACATATTTTATTTAAAAATTATTGGGCCCCAGTCTGAGATAGAACCAGAGGAAGTGTGTTGCACATTCAATGATCAAGCCCATATCTACATGGTTTCTAGATGATATATCTTTGCCCTATTTTTGAATGAAATGAAAGAATGAAGCATGGTCGAGAGTTGGTTTTGAATACGTTTTTCTCATGCCAAGGGCTCAGCTGCAATCTCTCTCTAACAACTGAACAGGTGCCTGAAAACTGCTTTTCTGAGTTATTACAAGACTTCATTAAAATACGATCCACAGCCTTGTGTTTCGAAATGTTGCTATGCTGGGTCAGACACCTGCATGCCATACGGTCCCATGGAGGAGGAAGAGTCTGGGGGGCTGGCCAGGTTCCTGGGTGAGATGTCACAGCTGAGGGCTCCTCCTGCTGGAGATGGGGTGGTTCAGAGGGACAAAGCTCTCACTTCCCAGCAGGTAAAAGGAGTGATTTGAGAGTCTATGGAGCAGGTGCCCCAAACTAGTATTTGATGATGACTTTGATGCCTAACAGGCTCAATCTAAACAGTTTTCATCACCAAGTGCTGCCATCATCAAACCTGCTCCCCATTGATGAAATCACATGCTGAGCCCCAGTTCCCACGGCACCAAATGTGAAGGCCTGACTGCTGAGGGCCCCCCACTCAAATTTCTCTGAGTGGCTCATGACTTTTTGTTTGCTTGAATTGTCTATGCACTGTCATTTACTGATATGTCTCTTAAGTCTTTTTGATCTGTAGCAGAGGGCCGCAGACTTCAGCATACATTGGAATAATCTGGAGGTTTGTTAGAAGACAGAATATTGTGTAGTTTATGCTATAAAATTTCTCACAGTCTAGGTTTTGCTAAGTGCATCTCTTTGGTGTCTTTTAACGTGTTCCTCTGTCCTTTCTATTTCTCATAATTTCAGAGATTTAATCAGATGCAAGTTAGATCTTTGGCAGGACTACTTCATTGTTGTTGATAAGTACTTCCAGTAGAAGGCAGTACTGGTCACCTCTTTTTTCTGATGTTAGCAGCTACTGATGATTATTGCATAGATACATCTATTATTTCTTTAGGGGTTTTAGTTAATATTCTAGTGCTATTTTTTTCTTTGTTTGTTGGCTTTACCTTATAAAGAGAAACATCTTTTTTTTTTTTTTGAGACAGAGCCTCAAGCTATCACCCTGGATAGAGTGCTATGGCATCACAGCTCACAGCAACCTCCAATTCCTGGGCTCAAGCGAGTCTCTTGCCTCCACCTCCCAAGTAGCTGGGACTACAGG
>CAUYON010064066.1:0-77112 GCA_963573935.1 Arctocebus calabarensis
ACCCACACCACCCTGGAGCACTCTGATTGTGCCTTCATGGTAGACAATAAGGCCATCTATGACATCTGTTGTGGAAACCTTGATATTGAGGGCCCAACGTATACTAACCTGAATAGGTCCATAGGTCAAATTGCATCCTCCTTCACTGCTTCCCTCAGATTTGATGGTGCCCTGAATGCTGACCTGACAGAATTCCACACCAGCCTAGTGCCCTATCCCCACATCCACTTCCCTCTGGCCACATGTGCCCCTGTGATCTCTGCCGAGAAAACCTATCATGAACAGCTTTCTGTAGCAGAGATCACTTATGCTTGCTTTGAGTCAGCCAACCAGATGGTGAAATGTGACCCTCACCATGGTAAACACGCTCGCTGCCTGTTGTACCATGGTGATGTGGTCCCCAAAGATGTCACTGCTGAAATGCCACCATCAAGACCAAGCGTACCATCCAGTTTTTGGATTGGTGTCCCACTGGCTTCAAGGTTGGCATCAATTACCAGTCCCCCAGTGTGGCACCTGGTGGCGACCTGGCCAAGGTACAGAGAGCTGTGTGCATTTTGAGCAACACCACAGCCATTGCTGAGGCCTGGGCTTGCCTGGACCACAAGTTTGACCTGATGTATGCCAAGCATGCCTTTGTTCACGTGGGTGAGGGGATGGAGGAAGGAGCATTTTCTGAGGCCCGTGAGGACATGGCTGTTCTTGAAAAGGATTATGAGGAGGTTGGTGTGGATTCTGTTGAAGGAGAGGGTAAGGAAGAAGGAGAGGAGTACTACAGTTAAAATGTCACAAAGGTACTGCTTTTACAAGAAAGTTTATTCTGTTTTAAACATTGAAAAGTTGTGGTCTGATCAGTTAATTCGTATGTACAGTATATGTTCTCATATACAATTACTGACCTATGCTTTAAATCATGAATGCTTTGCTACAGACCGAAACCGTCCATTTCTCTGGTGAGTTTTGAATAAAGTATTTTCTGTCTTAGATGACAAAAAAAATCCAATGTACATAGGAATGGTATATAATAAAATCAATGTGATAAATTGGATATTTGAAAAAGGTTAATTTAGATCAGTATCACATTCCAAATATATTTCAAATGTATTGAGGAGTTAAAAATGTGAGATAATGAAATCATTAAAAAAGAAAAATCAAAGACCTCTTATGTATTATAGCATTATTTATAATAGCCAAGATATGGAATCAAAGTACCCACTGACAGATAAATGAATACAAGATTTTTTATATATACACCAATGGCATAGAATACCATTCACACATTAAAAAGAACAAAATCCTGTCATTTTCAGCAATGTGAATGGAACTAGAAGATTTTATGTTAAGTTCAATAAGTCAGGCACAGAATGACAAATATCATACGATCTTTGCGCTTCATTTTGGATAATTTCTGCTAGCCTACTCTTGAACTCACTTCTCTTCAGCACGTGTGTGCAATCTTATCAGCCCATTGGAGGAAAACTTCATCTATGATAGCTTGTTTTTCTTAATTTCTAATATATTATTTGACCTTACTCCTATGTGGAGCTTAAAAAAAAAGTTGACATCATGGAGATAGACAGTAGAATGATGGTTTCCAGAGGCTGAGAAGGATAGTGTGTATATATATACATATTATATATGAAAAGGAAATGCTATTGGCTCATCCTAGATACCTGATTTAGACTAAAAGCAATGTCATTCTCAGTGAACATTTAATTCACCTATTAGACATACACAACGAATTCATTTTTTCTGTCAAAATCTTCACAGATACTACGTGAATAAGTACCCATTTGCTATGCTAATGGGAAAAACTTAAGTAGAGGATATATTTCCAATTTCATGATATTTATAGGGTACTTACAATTGATTTGGGAAGATAGTCCTGGAAAATTGGGGATTAGACTTAAAATAATTAGCAAATAGAGTTTGAAATTAAAAAGCTAAACAAATTCGTTCTCTCTCTCTCTCTCTGTTTTCTTCCTCATCTCCTACCCCTAAATATACACACACATATATATAAATATATATATTTCTCTTAAGAGTGTGATAACATTAATTTTATACGATCTTAAACCTTGAGAGTTTTCAGCTCCAGCTACTAAGATATCCTTTGAGGATAATTAAGTTTGTGAATTCATCCTAGAAAAAGTGCTACATACCCCATTGCTAAGTCACACAGCACCACAAAGTACATGATAGTCATCTTCAAAGTACTGCCCTTGGGAAGCTATGCACTGATACCAGCACCTAGTCCACCCCCCAGAACAATTTTGGAACTCTTTACAAGGCGTGGCCATCAGAGCTGGCTGTCATATTACCCTCGATGTCTTGAATGTCATCAAAATGTCTTCCTTTCAACATTTCCTCTATCTTTAGATTTAAAAAAAAGTCATTGGAGGCCAGATCAAGTGACTCTGGAAGTTTTCGAATACAGCTATTTGTCTGATGGCTAAAAACGCCCTCACAGGCAGCGCCAAGTGAGCCGGTGCATTAGCCTGATGCAAGAGCCAGTAGTTGGTAAAAAGTTCAGGTTGTTTTCGTTCAACTCTTTCAGACAGCCTTTTCAGTGCTTCCAAATAGTAAATTTGATTAATTGCTTGGTCCACTTGGTATAAATTCATAATGAACATAATGAACAACCCTCTGACAACAAAAAAGTGTAGCAACACCACTTTGACTCTTGATTTGGACTAATGAAACTTTTTTGGCTGTGGAGAACTGGCTGATTTCCAGAGAGCTGGCTGATGGACTACTTAAACTTTTTTCAGTTTTTAAAAACAGTCTGTTTAATTTATTGTAGTTTCTATTGATACATTTTCACTGAGCTCTTTGAGGCTCTGTTTCAGGGTTGTATTGGTACACCCATGCTTCATCACTGGTGATAACACAGACAAAACATAGTCTTGCCTCTCCAAATGCTCTTAGCAAACTTCAGCTCATTTTATTATTATTTTTATTTTTTTAATCTTTATTAATTTATTATTAAATCATAGCTATGTACATTAGTGCAATCAAGGGGTACAATATGCTGGTTTCATATACAATTTGAATGATTTTCATCAAACTGATTAGCATAGCCCTCATGGCATTTTCTTAGTTATTGTATGAAGACATTTGTATTCTGTATTTAGAATACAGATGCCCTGTACCCTTCTAAGATGCACCGTAGGTATGGCCCCATCAATTACCCTCCCTCCACCTCAACCTCACCCCTCCCCCCCCTTGCTCTTTCAGCTCATTTTAAATTTTGTTTATCAGTGTGTTGCTTCAGGATCATTTTTGCACAGACTTTTCTCATGCCAAAATTTTCACTTAAGATTTTCTTAACTTTTCCCTATTGATATTTACTTTGTCTGCTACGCTTCTCACAGTCATCCAATGATTCATGCACAACTTGATGAATTTTTGTAATGTTTTCATCAATTCAGCTTGTTACTGGTTTCCCTGGCCTCTCTTCATCAGTGACACTTTCTCTCCCCTCGGAAAAAGGTTTAATGCATTTGTCCTCTGCCATTTTCCTCATGGCATTGTTCCCATAAACTTGGGCTAACATGCCTCCAATTTTACTTCTGCTCTAACATGCCTCCAATTTTACATCTACTCTTGCCAAGTTTAACAAGAAATTTATAAATGTCTGTTCATTGCTCTAACTCAAGCTCTGACGTTCTTACAATAGCCCACAATACCATGCAACAACAATAATGAATGCCACTCAGCAAGATACCACCACACATCAACACAAACACAACTATAAGACTTTGATATACCAAAGTTATGAAACTTTACTGAGTTGTTTGTATAGTGCTGCCAAAATAAGCTCATGGTGGTGAGTTCATGAACTTGTCAGACTTCCTATTTTCTGCTCACAGAATATGATCATGTTCTTTTAAATAGCAAGACCAGGTCCTGAAAACCTATAAACTTAGAACAGCAGGGAGTAGGAATGATTATTTTATAGGATCCTATGATATTAAGTGTCCCATGAAACAATCACCTTCTTCCATTTTTTTTTTTTTTTGAGACAAAATCTCACTCAGTTGTCTTGGAGTTGAGCACTGTGGCATCATAGTTCACAGCAACCTCAATCTCTTGGACTCAAGTGATCCTCTTGCCTCATCCTCCCAAGTATGTGGAACCACAGGCATCTTCTACAATACCCAGCTACTTTTTCTATTTTTAGTAGGGATGGGGTCTTGTTTTGCTTAGCCTGGTCTTGTATTCCTGAGTTCAGGTGATTCACCTGCCCTGGTCTCCAATAATGCTAGGATTATAGGGGGAGCCAACATCCCCAGCCAGCAATCACCTTCTTAACCACCAATCACATCAATGCTCTGTTGGCTTCTGCCTAAGTCCCACCAAAGTCTGAATACACAGATTCCTTCATTCAGCTTTGGCTTTCCCCTTCATGCCACAAGTTCTGCTCCTTCCCAGACTCCAATATTGTCAGATTTCACTGCCATTCTGGTCAGTGAACCATGTCTTTGTTTGGAAGGCTGCTAGCCTAGGCCACAGATTTTCCTCATTCTCACCATGGATGTACCATTATCCAACTCCAGATACCCAAATGCCACTCATAGATATTGTGATTCAGTAGGTCTAGATACTAGAGCATAGCCTGGATTATCACTTATGCCCTATTTCTTCTTTCTCTCCTCTTTCAAGAAATCTTCTTAAATATGTATTTAGCCAAGTCAAGTTGTCCCACAGCTTATTGATGGACTACTTATATTTTTTTCACTTTTTAAAAACTCTCTGTTTAATTTATTATAGTTTCAATTGAAACATCTTCAAATTTCTAATCTTTCTTCTGCTGTATCTAATCTGCTGTATATCTCACCAGATGTATTTTTTTTAAATAACACAGTAGTTTAGAAATTTACTTTGGATATTCCTTATCTATTTCACATTTTGGATATTCCTTATCTATTTCACATTTGATCTCCCAGGACATTGAACTCTGTCTTCTCAACTCATGGACACTACTGGACTTAGCCTGGGTCCTTCACCCCATGTTGTAGCCTTGAAACTCAAGAGGCAGTTACTGGGGCAATCCTATAGTGTCCACTTTGTTTGCTCATTCTCAGGTACAACTGTCCTGTGCTGCATAACATCCAATGTCTGAAAATCATTGCTTCATAGGTTCTGCTTAGGTTTTTAGCTGTTTAAGGCAGGATGATAAATCCACTCAGTTTTTTTTTTTTTTTTATCTTGGATGACTGAATTTTTCTTTCACCTTATTCAAAAAGCTTTACTTTATCCACATAGGGGTGTTTTTATCTTTTAATCTCATCTTTTTTCTAAATATCATTTGTTGTTCCAATTTCAATAGAGGATATTTTGCTTAATTATTTTTTAATATTGGAGTAAAATATACATGTAATAAGTGCAAAAATTCCGAGCATACAGTAATCTACTTTCATAAACACAATAACCATCATTAAGAAAAGAAATAAAAAGTTATCAACACTCTGGAAACTCATCTGACACTACTCTTGTCATCTGCCCTCTAAAGTATCAACCATGTAGAATCTTAGCACTGTAAAAAATATTTTGTCTATTTTTAAATTCATATCACTGGAATTGTATTTACTCTTTTGTTTCTGATTTCTTTGGGTCAGTATAATATCTGTGAGAATCACATATGTAATTGCACATAGAGTTTTTAAAATTCTCATTACTCTACACATATGATATTCCACTAAATGAATATACAAATATTTATCCACTCTATTATGGCTGGACATTTGAGTAGTTTTAACTATTATGAATAAGGCTTCTATGTAACTATTTTGTGTGTATCTTTGTCAAACAAATGTATACATTTCTATTAGGAATATAGTAAAAAATTCAATTTCTGAGTCATACAGTGTATATATATATATTTTTCAGTTTTTTAATATTGCTAACTATTTTTCAGAAGTTATACAAATTTTAATTGCATTAGCAGTAAATGAGATTTCCACTTGTTTCACATTCTCATCAACAGTTGGTATTTTCTTCTACATTTTCCCCAGAGGTTAGTGATACACATATCCCATCACAATTTTTAATTTGCTTTGTTGAATCTTTATAAAGCTGAGACCTAGTCATGTGCTACTGCCCAAGTGCTATCTGTGAAATGCCCATTAAATTCACTTCCCTATTGTGTTGTTGCTCCCCACCTCTTAATTGGAAGTTCTCAATATGTTCTACGTAAGAATCCTTTGTCAAATACACCTATTAAAAATATCTTCTCCTATTCTGTGATTTAGATTTTCAATCTCTTAATGGAACATTTTCATTAATGGAAATTCTTATCCTGCTAATTCATTCTTGATGGTTAGTGTTCTTGTTTCTTTTTAAGTAAGTTGTTGTCTAGTAAGCACTAAAATATTTTCCTATTTTCCTCAAAACCTTTAATATTTTTAACTTACCAATTTAAATTAAAAATTTCAGTCTACTATTTGAGATATATTTTTGTTTATACTGTGTGGTAGCGATCAAAATTCATTTTTGTCATGTGAATGTGCAAATAACCAAGCACTTACTGAAAAGACTAACCTTTCTTTCATGGTATATATTCTAAGATTAGTCATGAATCAAGTGACTACGTGTATGTTAGCTTGTTCCTGGAACTTCTATTCAGCTCCCTTTTGTCTATCTTGATGCCAATATTACATTGTCTTATTCACTATAATTGATGTTCTAGTTTTCTTTTTCTAAAGAATTGTCTTTGACTATTTTGATCATTCTTATTTCCAAAAACACTTTAGAATCAGTTTATAGTTTTTAGCTAAGTAACCTGGTAGGATTTGGTATATCTGTTTGAATGAATTACATTGAATAATTTTTAATGTTAAAACCAACCTTGCATTCCTCAGATACACCCATTCGGCCATGATGTGTTATCTTTATTTGTTCCTGGATTCAATTCTGTCATATTTATTCTTAAGGATCTTTGCATCTATGTTTGTGAGGTATATTGACCTACAGTTTTTTCTTCTTATAACTTTGCTTTTGCACTTGGGTCCTATTTCCTTTACAAAATAATTTGGAAATATCCTTCCTCCTTCTACTATATGAAGGACCTTTTGTAGCATGCAAATATTTGGTAAAATGAGCCACAGAAGACATTTCTGCTTAGAGTTTTCTTTGTGCAAACATCTTTAATAGAGAGGACAATTTATATAATTTTTTTATTAGTAGGAGATTGTGACTTTCTATGAATTTGTTCATTTAATTTATGTCATCAAATTTATTATAGTAAATTTGTCCATAATACTTCCTTGTTAATAGCTTCAAGGTCTGTATGATATGTAATAATGTTGGGTTTTCCCCTTGATATTTGTCATCTGTGTCTAGAAGTTTGTCAATTTGATCTTTCCAAGAACTGGCATTTGACTTTATTGTTTTTTTCCTTTTTTAAAATTGCTTCTACTTCAGGTCTTAACTTTCTTATATCCTTCCTTTTTGTGGCTTTGGATTTGACTTGTTTTTATTTTAATATTATTTTAAAGTACAACCTTAAATTATTGAGTTCAAACTTTTCTTGTTTTCAAATAT
Source organism: Arctocebus calabarensis (assembly GCA_963573935.1). Classification (NCBI taxonomy): domain Eukaryota; kingdom Metazoa; phylum Chordata; class Mammalia; order Primates; family Lorisidae; genus Arctocebus; species Arctocebus calabarensis. The sequence continues at coordinate 7,546 of CAUYON010064066.1, forward strand.
AAGCATTTCATGCTGTCAATTTGCCTTTAGGTATTACTTTAGCTACATACCATAAAATTTAATATGTTTGGATTTTTATTAAATTTAAGCTATTTCCTAATGTCCCTTATGAATTATTCAATATCAAAGTATTTTATAAATATATTGTTTAAATTTTAAATATATGAAAATGTTCAATCCATTTTTCCATTATTTATTTCTAACAAAAGTCCATTATTCAGATTTAGTGTGCTTTAACAGCCAAGAATGCCTAACAAATATCTCTTTGGTGATTTTATATACACTGCTGTTTGTTATTCATTGTAGAATAATCTATGTTGAATAAAATAGCTTTGTTGTTCATTAATTTTGACAAATTCTTATCCATTATCTAAATATAAATATTTATTCTGTTTAGTTTTATCTCTTTTCTCCATCTGAGATTTTAATTAGCTAATAATTTAGACCACTAATATTGACCCACAATGTTATATTGATATTTTTTTCTCTTCGTGTTTTATTTTGAATAGTTTCTGCTGGTCTATCCCTGAGCTCACTTTTTTCATTAACTATGTGCAATCTGATCAACTTTTTGAAGGAAATATGTGCTCATGAGAGCCTATTTTTCTTAACTTCTGATATTTATTTGTCTTTAAAAATAATTTTTTTTCTCTTCTGAAAGTCCTTATCTCCTCATATTTTAACTTTAACATATTAATTATGGTAATTTAAAATACTTGTCTAATTATTTTAACATCTGGATCATCTCTATGTCTATTTCTGTAGATTACTTTATCTCCATACAAAATATCTTTCCCTCGCTTTTTGTGAGTCATGCAATTTTTGACTGAATGGTTAACATCACATACTAAAGAACAGCAGAGTCTGATACAGGCCACATTTATTCCCAGAAATTACCTCCTTCAGCCTGTTAGTGGAAGGAGTGTTTGATTCCCTCTAGTGTATAATTAAGGAGGTTGGGTTTGGCTTCTCTATTGTTATCCTTATTCTCAGCGCACCACAGTCTCCTAGTACTTTCAGGATGGGCTGTCTTCATCTTCTGCTTAGGGCCCAGGACTGCTGCAGGGCTTCTGGTGTTCCTGCTCCCCCTCCTTTTCCAGCAATTCCTAAAGTCTTGAATCACAGAAAGATTCTCTCTACCCCAGCTGTTCTCAACCTGTGGGTTGCAACCCCTTTGTGGGTCAAATGACCCTTTCGCAGAGGTTACCTAAATACATCCTGCATATCAGATATTTCTATTACAATTCATAAAAATAGCAAAATTACAGTTATGAAGTAGCAACAAAAATAATTTTATGGTTGGGGGTCACCATAACATGAGGAACTGTATTAAAGAGTCGCAGCATTAGGAAAGTTGAGAATCACTGCTCTACTCCCTTCTTCCTTCAACGAGTTACTGCTGCCTTTTCCTTGTTACTGGTGTTGTAGTGGGGACAGGAAGGGTTCTTGTCCTCCTGGTTCAATCTTGAAGGAAAGACTTCTTCGTCTGGGCCTTGTGGGCAAGGCATTCCAGAATTTCCTCCTGTTTTCCTCCTCATAGCAGCCAAACTCCTTTTTAAAAATCTGTATCAAATCTTATTCAAGAAATAGCTTCCCAGTCCTCAACACCTGCTAACATATCTCTTCTAGTACCATGATTCTTTGAGCATGATTCTTGGCCTGAGAGGTTTCTCTGTTCCTCCATCAGCATTCCTGATAGTAAGAGCACTTTTTTCTGTTCTTCCTAACTTAAGGCTTTTATTTCATGTGGGAGAGGGATCTGGGGAAGTGGAAAGTATTTCTGCCTGCCAGGCAGTGGCATCAAGTTACTCTGCACATCTACCCCCACAGTCAGGACTGGGGGACTCTCCAGTCTCCTGCCCTTCATGATGCTCTCTGTGAACACCTGGAGCAGGCTCCTGGAGTTTGTGAGTTAAGGCAACTCCCCTTGTGTCTGGGACTTTCAGTCATGTTTGTCCCATATTCTCTTGCCTCTGGGCCTTTGCTCATGCTTTTATCTTTACCTCACATGGATCATTTTTTTTCCTTTTGTGGTCCCAGCATAGAAGTCATCATTTCCTTGGGAAATACCCAAGCACCTGAGCTTCACATGCTCCCATAAAACTCAGAAGATTTATTACCAAAAGTAATTATGTATTATTTATTTTGCTTGTGGTATACATCAGGTAAACTATAGACCATGCACAAAATCTGATATGAATGGTTCATGAACTAAGAATAGTTTTTTCATTTTTATACAGTTGAAAAAAATCAAAAGAAATATTTCACAACATCTAAAAAAAATTGATATTCAAGTTAAATATAATTGTAGCTGAGCCACACATTGTACATTGTTTATGTACTGTCACATAAAGGGAAGACATTGTAGATACAATGATAAAAGAGAAAGTACTTTCTCAGTCCTCACATACTTCTGTAACCACAATATCTTCCCCGGTTTACAGCTCATAGAAAGCACTCAGTAAAAATTTGTGGAAGAAATAATGTGTGAATAAGGAAGTCAAACTATTTTTCCCAGGAATCAGTTGTAATTCACCAAAATCCAGACAGATTTATCAGTTTCTAGCCAAAATATTCTTTGCTACTCAGTCAGTCCTCCTTCTCTGTGATTGTAAAACAGTATTATCCTTTAAGTAATCATGAAATTACAATTCCTTCCAATTTCTACATAGCCTTGGATATCACCTGGACTGCAGGTTTGAAAATGATGAAGTGTTCATAAGAAAACTTCCCCTGTTATGCCCACAAAGAGTAAATGATGATAGATGAGTATTTCTGCTCAAAACTCTGCTTTAAAACAGTGTTTTGAGCAGTTCAGGCACACCTCATGAGCAAAGCTTATGAAAAAAGTATATAAAAGTAAGCACTGTGATTAACCATATCCAGATGGGAGAAAAATGCATTGACATTTCAGCAAGAACAGCCTTCAATTCAAGCCAAAAAAATCTCCCTTTAAACTTTCTAGTCAGCCAAAATTTCCAGCTGCATGGATTCTCTTGTGAACAAACAGACCAATCCACAGAAAAAGGTCACTGAAGAATGTGCCAGTAATCACAAACTGTAATTAAGCGGTAATGACCCCAACCCGAAGCCTTCTTCAGGATTAATGAATATCTGAAAAGCCAGTGGCCTGCGGCAGCCTCATTCTAGCGTGAACGCCCTGGGATAAAGTGAGTGCTATAAACAAAATGAGTTTTCAGCTTAAATCATCTCCTAAAGTTATCTTTTCCACTGCTATATCAGGGTTGGATTTTTATGGTATCCACTGTGAAAAAGGCCAAGTTTAATCAAGAAAGATCAAAATTTAAAAGCAGTAGGGGATTTCTTTTGGATGGGGTTGTGGGAGTAGGTGTGAATTATGTACTTAGAATGTGTAGGTTAATTTTCAACTTTTCTCTCCATATTAGAAACATAGGGAATTTTTTTTTACGCACCAGATGAATTTTTTTTATGTACCAGATGAATACTCATAAATTTAGCACTGTAATCAAAGTGAAGTAAAATTATGATTATAATTATTAGTAGTAAAATGTGGCATACAAAACGTGGTATCACGTGTTTCAGATCTGTACCACAGAGTTGGGAAGCCATTCTAAGAAGGGCTGCCTGTACAACCAGCAACCCTGCAGAAAAAAGAAAAAAAATAAAAGAACTTGCCTTGAGCCTTTGAACTGGGTTAAACCACAACATCCTGGAGAACAGCTAAATTTTGCCAGCACTACAACTTTTCAACAGCAACAAGCAAAACACAATAGGTTCATGTACTAAACCAGCCACCCACCACCAGTGATAATTCCTTCAAAATATCTTAACTTCCTTTTAAAAATTCCTAATCCCTACTCTCCTCTTTCTAGAACACAGTTATGCCTCTATGCAAATCTGTGTCTCCTGAATTTCCATCCCTAAAACCCCAGTAAATGCCTTGTCTTACTGCATGGCAGCCTGGCTTTTGACTTCTTAGTCGACATTATCCATGGTAATGATGATTATGGTCCTCATCACAATGGCTTTTAATGCCTTCGGTTAACTGATGGGAAGAGAAGAAACAAGGAGACTAACCAGTTACAGTCAGTGTCAGTGTTAAGAACGAGAGAGGTTCTGTCTGTTTGTTCTTAACTTGAATTTGTATGTCAGTTGGAACAGGTACATTTACCTATTACCTGTAATAGCCCCTGTTTGTAAGTGTGAATTGTACTTACATCAGATGTTTGTAACCTGGGGACGGCCTGTGATGAGGTGACCCATCGTTTATTTGCAATTTACTCTCTATAGTAGGTATTTAATAGTCTATGTCTTCCATTGGAGGTTAAACATCACCTCTCTCACACAGCCAAGGAATCTGAGGATAAGGAAGGTTTAATAACCTGTCCAAAGTCATTCTAATCAGTATGGAAGGTGGAATTCAAGCCTAGGTTCCTACAACTCCGAGGCCCAAACTCAAAATCAGGAAAGTTCTCTGGCAGTCATTTACAAGTGATGAGATAGATTTGTCAGGGCAAAAATGTCAATAGGAAAATGGAGCTGGTAATAGAAAACTAAATTTATTAACATGCTTTTAAAGGGTTATGTATCTCCCCTTTACTGCATCAGGAGCAGTCCTGGTTGGAAAAGGCTCAGGAGTGAGGAGGAATTTAAGACAAGAGACTGATCTTCGTGCCATCATCGGGATTTGATAACATTTCCATCTTCAAGACAGCACTGGTTCCAAAATATACCCACGCTCATAGTAACCCTAGCTAAGTCCATCATGTCTGAAATTTCTTTAATGAAAGGTGGAGAGGCTTACTTTTAAAACGAGAAGCTTAAATGTGAACATGGCTGAGAGGGCTACCCATTAACTTACCCTGAGATGAGAGGAAACGGCTATGCGTACCTTTCTCAAAGAGACTAGCAGGAGACTTGCTTTATAGATTGAGGAATTAAGAAATAGATTACGAAAATATCTTATGCCAATATTGAACTAAAGGAGAGAAGCAGTGGGACAAAGAATTATTTATGTGTCTGCTGCAGACAACAATGGGAAAAACAAAAGTAACCAGATTCTCATTCTATTCGCATTTTCTCTGTCCCAAAAAAGGTGAGCAGGCATTTTTTTTCTTCCTGGGGATGGATGGGAACAATGACAGAGGGGACATGAAAGATACTTAGCTCCATGAGGTGTCTGTACTGGGCTTCTCTTTTCAGGTATGTGCTATTCTTCCATGGGAAGTGGCGGGGGATGTTTGGGACTCAGAGCCTCCTCTGAAAAAACACTGTCTCATTCCATGCCCTCAGCACAGGTCTGTCCTCACCCAAAGTTTTGCCCATCTGTCCCCAAGCAAATAAAACACGAGAATAAAATTATGTTTGAACTATGGTAAATTTTAAGCCAAAACACTCAAATTCTAAGCTAGACATTGTGTGACTTCTACCAGCCTTTTCTCAAGAACAGGAAAATCAAAAATATTTGGGAGGAAACTCCAAATACAGCTGAGCTTACTTTACCTTTCCTCATTTTCAAGGTTGGAGAATCACAAAAACAACCCCCCAAATCTGTAATTTGTTCACGAGTCACACATTTGGAAAGTAAAGTGTAGCAGTGACTGAGTGAGGAGTGAAGACGCCATGGGAGTGGGTAACTGACTACTTTGCAATATATAGGAAGCCTTGTCAATTTTTTCAGATCAGAAAATTATCTTACATCTCAAACACGTGGCCAAGATGGTAGGACAGACAGTGACTTGACTTCCCCCGAATGAGTCACAACTGTTTTGCAAAACTGATGTTGCTACACAATAAAGAGAGAGTTCAATTAACAACTACATGGCATCTTTGCTGAACAGTGAAGCATATACGGCAAGTCTAGTCCCTTCCTAGTTCTAACCAGACCAGTCTCATCCCCAGCACCTGGGTCACCCTGGCTCAAGATGAGTGCTGAGGCAGGAAGTAAAAGGAAAATAAGAAAATTCATTCTCAGCATCTGGTTGTGGAACATAGAGAAAAGGAAACAAGTTGCTTCTGTGTTAGCAGGTCCAGCTCAGCCCACTCTGCTCACACAGTTCCCAAACAGGTGTTTCCCTGGCCCAACAGCGAGGCAGCTGTTACCCTTAAAAATGGCTCAGGACCCAGGTGGAAATTGATCAACTGGCTTCCCTAGCGACTCAGTGAGTATGAACTCGGATGGCTTTATATTTATACACAATCATTCAACCATCTGTGAGATTTTGTTTAAAATGCATATACTCTGCTCATTCCAGATCTAAAATGTAAGTATCCTTGGTGGGGAGGGGAATCCACAAGGGTATTCAAAGCAAATAAGAAAAGTCAGCTGTTGTGAAGCATATACTGCAAGTTACAGGACAGCCTTCCCATTTCCTTATCCTTCTTCAGATGATAAAATCTAAAATCACCTTTTTAGTCTGCTGCTACCCTTTGGGATAGATTAGTTTTTAATCATGTTTTTACAAAAATCTCACCTGATAAAGAGCATAAAACCCCATACGTTCATGGGAAAATGGGTTTATCACTTCCCTTATTCAATTAACACAACCTAACATAGTATTTGCTTCTCCTTTCAGCATTAGCAAAATGTTTCTGGAATTATTTTTTTTATTCTGTGTTTCAGTTATTTGATTGTGTGCCATTTTAAGGAAGAAGGATCTGGTCAGAGGTACCCTGTGATTTCTGCAATGACCTTCAAAGCTTACTGCTGAAAACACAGCCGACTGTCTTCTCTTTGTTTAGACATCTTTGTAGCTTCTGATCGGCCACAAGTGTTTCCTTTTAAGTCTAGCTGTGTTATTCATGGTTTGTCTTTGTATCTTTTTGATGCATTACATAAAAAGAAGAAAATTGCAGCATTATGTAGTATTCCAACCTCCTGTGACCATTTGGGATTGAGAATCCAGGGTACTCACAGTATATTCCAGATCCATGGTATTTGTACATGATCAGTCTCTAACAATTCTCTTTATGCACAATGTTGATTAAAATATTGAGAGCATATTATCAAGATTATGTCAGATCCACTAAAGCATCACTTTAACATTTTGCCTCACTCCAAAGTGAGATATCAATAAAAGAATTTGCAAAGGAAAATAGATATCAATAATGTGATTATTCTACAGGTCAAAATCACCTCACCCTTCATGATCCATCTTCCTTATACGTGATATTTTCTCCTTTGTAAAAAGTTATGCAAGGAAGATTTTACAGCTCTTGGAACACATAGATTATGAGATTTATCATACTATCATGAGCCAGGGGGTTTCATGAACCCTCCTGAAACTTGGGAAAGTAATTGATTATTGAATTAAAATTCAAATTGTGCTATAGACCTTAACCTCCATCCATCCATCCATCCATCCATCCATCCATCCATCTGTTCAATAGTTTTAGAATACTAGTTGTGGAGATAAATAATGGGACACAGATAATGATCAAAAAAAATTGTTCCTTTACCTCAGAGGGCTAATAGTCCAATAATGACTAACATTAAAAATAATAAAAATATTATCCTTATCCTTTTACTGTATCATATGTAAATAATATCACATTATTTTTATATGTGTAAACTAATATATCAATATGATATATATCCTATCATAATAATGGAGAATCACAAACACGACCCCCAAAATCTCCCATTTGTTCATGAGCCACAATTTTGGAGACTGAGAAATATCCAGGGAACATTTTTGAATTTCAAAATGCTTGTGGATATGCACATTTAAGAGAGATATAGACAAACGGAGATTATCTTGAGGGATCACAGCCTGCAGGCTGAGATGGCTTGAAATCATACTGTGCAAAAAAAAGTAAAGGACTGGAAGTGATCAGACCAGAGGGGTGAGGCTGTTGGCGATCCTCAGGCCTGGGAAGGTGGAGTGTGGCAAAGGGAGAGACGTGGTTGGTGGCATCTTAGGGAGTTTAGTAGAAGACAATGGTAGAAGAAAGAAAAAGGAAGATTCCATCTCCAGAAAAGAATCTTTTATTTTATTTTTTATCGAATATTTTATTTATTTATTTATTTATTTTATTATCTTTATCATTAAATCATAGCTGTGTACAATAGTGTAATCAAGGGGTACAATGTGCTGGTTTCATATACAATCTTAACCATTTTCATCAAACTGATTAACATAGCCTTCCTGGCAATTTCTCCATTATTATATGAAGATATTTGTATTCTGCATTTAGTAAGTTTCACCTGTACCCTTCTAAGATGCACCGTAGGTGTGGCTCTACCAATTACCCTCCCTCCACCCCATCTTCCCCTCTCCCCTCCCTACCCTTGCCCCTTTCCCTATATTCTTGTGTTATAGATGGGTATTTATACCATTCATACAACAGCTATAAATTAGCTTCATAGTAGGGCTGAGTACATTGGATACTTTTTCTTCCATTCTTTTAATATCAACAGTGTATTAAGATGGAATGGGATGCTCAAAAAATGATGATATTTTCATCACTGGATTCATCTCATCACATTCTGTCTCATCTCTTAGCAAGGCTATCATAAAAGCCTTTTTACTAAAAAAATGGGCAGTTGGACTAGAAGGAGATGAACCTTCCTCTCAGTCCTGGGAGTCTATAAATTATACCTTATATACATTAAACTAATTATATAGAGAGAATACAAAAACTTGAACTTTCATTTTTAAACGTGTTTCCTGTCCCTTAATTATAATGTCATTTTTTTCTGCTTTCTCTTAATTTACTATCCAACATTATATAGTTAATTTATTTTATGGGGACACATTTTATTTTATGTTATTTTGGAGGGGGATGCATTTTAAATTATGAATTAAGCAGTAGTAACACACTTTTTAACAGAAAATTGTGTGACTATTTTAAACATGTTTGTTTAAAAACCAGGAAAATTTCTATAGAGACCTGTATCAGGTCCATACAAATAAGCCCTGGCTCTTTCCTTTAAAAAACTACACAAAGCTTCCCACACTCAAGTGATTTCTGAAACTCCTATTTTTGAATTGTCTCTGAAAGCTCGCAGCAAATTCTTTTGAATAACTTCAGAGGTAGTAAATTATAGTCTTCTGAGTCATGTATTTTGAAATAGCCAAAAGTTATTCAAAGTAACTTCTGAAAAGTAAGATTAGGAGATAAGATTCATAAATCATAACCTATTTTCCCAGACTTAAACTATTTTCTCCTTTCTATAAAGACTTCCAAATAGTTCTCCTAAGGTTACAGTTTTGTCCTTTCCAAGGACAATTGTTCATGTCTTTTTAGAAGATATAATGCAAAATGTTTGGTTAATATTCATTTCAGTCGTTACTTAACCCTTTTACGTAGAGAGAATATATCTAAGTCACCTTGGTGCCTTTAAGCCCATTGGAGATTCACCAGAACTCAGTGCATCCTGGGATTCTGTGTTTGCAAACACTATTTCCTATCACTGTGATGCTCGACCAAGCGAGGAATTCTCTGTTCTAACTCATACTTTTCTCCTCATCTCAGCATTCTAATGACAACAGATTCATATAATGCATAGAATTTCAAATCCTGAATATATGGATTTAAATCCAAGATTCCTGTTTTTGTTTTTGTTTTTTTGTAGAGACAGAGTCTCATTTTATCACCCTCGGTAGAGTCCCATGGCATCACAGCTCACAGCAACCTCCAACTCCTGGGCTTAGGCAATTCTCTTGCCTTAGCCTCCTAAGTAGCTGGGACTACTAGTAGCCCGCCACAATGCCCGGCTATTTTTTCTGTTGCAGTTCGGCTGGGGCTGGGTTTGAACCCACCACCCTCAGTAATATGGAGCCAGTGACCTACTCACTGATCCACAGGCATCGCCCCCAAGATTCTTGTTAACTAGCTGACTTTAGCAAGCAACAGTCTCTTAATAATTATGTCATCTGAAGGCTGAAATGAGACCCTTCAAGAGTTAAATGAGACCATATATGTAAAGCATGTCGCATAATCCCTGGCACATAGAAGTTTAATAAAAAGAAGAAATTATTGTCTGTTTCTCCTTCATATTCAGCTCTGCATGCGTTAACCACCATTTCTCTAATAATGTATTAAATTATAGCTGATTTGAGGGTACCACATAGATCTATAGAGAATTTCAAATTTTTTTGTATTCTCTACAACGAATAGCTTACATCTAAGTGAACTTGATCCCTTCAAAATGGTCAGAGGCTGTCAAGAAAGATGAGAATATTTTTGCTTAGACAGGACAAAAATAGAATCTTTGGAATGTAAATACTGTGCTTTCCAAAGAAGCAAAGAAAGGAAATTCAAGGATTAAAAGAACATGTAATTTCACAATCTAGTTTTAATTTTATTCTTTCTGAATATGATCTTTGAGTTCCACAGATATCCATCTTTATAGGGAAGGGCATAGTTAATGCTTTGCCATAAATTTGAAACTTCTCTTCTTTAAGTCCTAGAGGGCACAAATTTTTCTAATGGGAGCTCACCTCTTATTTGACTTTCCTCAAATAAATATTGAAAGTATTAGGGTTCAGAAATTTCTAATACAGTCTTGCCTTTAGAAACTTCAGCTCACTCAAAAGAGTTTTTTTTTTTTTTCTTTTCACCCTTTCCAGCGATCTGAATATAGAAAAAAACAGGACATATACAACTGCCATCATCATTCTTGCCAGAGCTCTCTTGCTGGACAACTGCAATCCTGTTTCTTACTGGGTTGTCCCCATCAGGGATCCTAGTTAACACCCAGCCTAGAATTTAGTAAGTGCCCAATAAATATGTACTGAATCTATGAATGAATGAATGGGTATTGGGAGAATACGGAACATACAAAGGCGTCTGGCACACGTGGCAAAGGGAGAGGAAAGCTCTCAGGGAGAGAGACTACACTGGAGTTGAATCTCACGTGACAAATGGCTGTCTGTCTGTAACAGACGTGAAATGTGGGAAAGTAGCCAGGCAGAGAAAACTACATGAGTGAAGACACAGGGAAGGGAAAGCGCGACTTATATGCGAGGACCTACAAGCAGTTTCTCAAAGGACTAGTTAAAGATTAGTCTGAAGAAGCAGCCAGAGTCTAGGTCATAGAAACCACTAGTGTCACATTTAAGAAGCTTAAATTTGACCATGGATGGTGACTTAATAGGGGAGAAAAGTTTTATGAAATCAGATAGGACAAATAAATTAAATATATACTTGATTTTTTTTTAATGAATCTCTGTAATGTGTGTAGATCCGGATGGATTTGAGGAGGGCAGGGTGGGATTTGAATCCAGAAGACCAACCTGCTGGGTGTTCCATATCTGTCCCTTGAAACAATGATGATGAAAGTCAGGACAGTTGTGCTATTAATAGTTACACAAATGGGCAGTGCCTGCAGCTCAGTCGGGGTAGGGCACCCACCACATACACTCAGGCTAGTGGTTCGAACCCGGCCTGGGCCAGCTAAAACAACAATGACAACAACGACAACAACAACAACAAAAATAACCGGGCTTTGTGGTGGATGCCCATAGTTCCAGCTACTTGGGAGGCTGAGGCAAGAGAATTGCTTAAGCCCAAGAGTTGAGGTTGCTGTGAGCTATAATACTACAGCACTCTCCTGAGGGCAACAGCTTGAGACTCTGTCTCAAAAAAAAAAAAAAAAAGAAAGAAAGAAAGAAAAAAATTACACAGATGATGATAATTGAATGCCTAACATCTAGTAGAGGGTTTTCTATTCATGAAGTCCTGTGCTAGGACCTGTATTTTACTTCTTCATTTAATTATCACAGCAGACAGGGAAGGGATTTATATTATTTATTTTTATAGATTAAAAAAACTAGGGCTTAAAGTTTAAAAAATGTGTCTCATCACTGACATGTTATTCTTCCCTGAAACACATAGCCCCAGTCTAACAGGAGAAACCATCATATAAACCCAACTGAGGGTATTTCAATGAAGTACCTGAGTGGGAACAGGCATCAATCAAGTTCACAACAGATAAGGAATGATGGAGGAACTATCTCCTTTGATTTACAGTGGGTATACGTACAATGGGTATACGAGATGTTACCCTACGCTACCTTTGCAATATTCTGTAAACATATAAATATTTAAAAATAGAAAAGTTTTTACTATGTCTGTCTCCACAGAACATAAAGGGCAAAATATAAAATGAGCCTGAACTCTTTTGTAATGTTAATATCTTGTATGGTGGATAATAAAAAGTAATGATAATAATAATAATACAAGACTCAATCTGAAAGAACTCCTAATTGTCTGAAACAATTTGAGCAACAAAATAAATAAAAATAATATTAGATTGCAAGTAAAATAAAAATCTGTTAAGTCCACACTTGTATTAGTAAGTGGTTGAATAAATAAGTAAATGAGGTTGAAGAGACAAAGCTTCCTTACAGAAGAATGTCTAATAATAAATATAGAAGAAATGGGAAAAATAGAAAATCACATTAGAACACCACATGATAATTGCTGCAAGCAAGAGCCAGTGTCACATGTTAAAAATGGATGAAAATTTAAGAAAAAGGATATTTTCATCCACAAGAGTATTTTTAAACTGTTGTGGTGATTTTAATATATATTCACTATTTTTTTGATATTTTCCCTCCAAGAGTGTAATATTCCTTCCCTTCAGTATGACATGAACTCAGTTGCTTGCTTTTAACACATAGAATATAGAAATTGGGAGAGGCCGTATAATTTGGTAGTTTAGAAACCAGCAGAAACTACCTCAATCGAATTGATCAAAGTTAGTGTTACCTGTTAGGAGTCAAGTTGATATCATGTACCTCCAGTCAGTGATCAGAAGGGACTTGGGCTCTGGAAGTTTTCCCCAAATCTACCATCTCAGAGAACACATAAGATAAACGCAAATCAAGAGACATTTTACAAAATACCAGACTTCAAAAGGGGCAAGGTCATAGAAAATAAGGGAAAAACTGAGGAACAATCACGGATTGGAAGAGACCGAGGAGACAGGTCCGCGAAGCACAGTGTGGCGTCCTGGACGAGAGCTCGGAGCAGACAGACAACACTAGTGAGAAACTGATGAAATCTGAGTAAAGTTCGTGATTCATTAGCAGCTTCGTGCCAATGTTAAGTTCTTTGTCACAGTAAATACAGCCTGAGAACATAAAATGCAACATAAAATGTGGAAAGCTGAGGGAAGGCTGCACAGCAATTCCCTGTAGCACCTTCACTACTCTTTCGGAAATAAAAAATTTTTTTCAAACTTAAATAAAGTGAAGTACCCAGAGTCAAAAGACATCATTAATAAACTATTAGCAGAAAATAAACGAAAAAGACAAACAGCCACTAAAGAAGATAGGATTAATAACACCCATGATGAGAGAAATTCAAACTAAAACAACATTGAGATATCATTAGTTACCTATCAGATTGGCAGAAATCTAAACATTTGTAAAAGCACTTTGTTGGTAAGATTATAGAGAAATAGAACTTCTTATATTTTGAAGATAGACTATGACTTCACAAATGCAAATAAGGTATACATGAGGTCACATTTGTAAAAGCAAAATTCCATTTATTCCAATTAACGAGGGACATTAACAACTGATATATTGAATACATAGTGGTACAATGATAGAATCATGAAAAATCTGTGCATTAATATATAATGATTTATAGGAAATATTGAATTTTAGAAATAAAAATATTGACTTATTTTTATACAAAATTTAGTGTCTCTAAATTTAATGTAGTAAATGAAATTTTGTATAAGAAAAAATGTGAAATAAGAACTAATCTGTATGTCCATCTGCACACACATTTGCCTATTACACTGCATTTGCTAGGAAAAATGAAGCAGAAAGTAATGGAATCTGTTACCTAAAAATGGGTATGGAAATGGGGTGGAGAAGATAGGAGTATACCTTTTGTAGTATACCTTTCTATTTATTTTTGAGTTTAATCAAGTACTGTTTACATATTCTAAAATAAAACTGAAACAAAAAAAAAGAATAATAACAAACCTCAAAATTAATCTCAATGAGAAACAAATCAATATATCAAATTTATAACGTAAATACACAAAGCATTATTTCAAATAATTTCGAAGTGCCCTAAATGTTCATCATTTACAAAATACCTTGTACAGACCATAAAATAAAAGAATTTTTAAGTAGCAGACAAATTTAAAATATCTATAGTGATATTTTAATAATAATATACTAGTATTATTAATATATTTGAAGCTACTTGCGGGTATTATAGAGTAAAGCATTTAAAATAAATATATTTTTATTATAAAATAAGATTTTCCATGTAAAAGAAAAGAGATACAAATAGGAAATTCTAAGAAGTTATTAAAAACTCCATATATTAAATTTGAATTAGAAATATCAGTGTGAGCGCCTGATTTTTAACAATATATTCCCTGCCTCTGTGCACTGAAGGGGCCTATCAGAAGTGATGGCATCACCTTGGGAAAGAAGACGCCTGACATTCAGCTCTTTCTTTCCAACTTCCAATCTCTGTAAAAGGAACGATGTCTCTTTAAAAAAAAAAAACAATGACTGACTCCACATCGTGAACAGGTAAGTACAAGGTGAACCTGAGACATTTTACTGAGCCATGAAGAAAAAAAATAAAAAAGCCTTACATGGCAAGGAGTCATTATCCCCCCCCCACACACACACACTGGGGTTGAACTTCGCTGCTGGGCACAGTGACAATGACACATATGCACCATTCAAAGCGGCACACAGACAGTTCCGCCACCCTGACACCCCTTCGCTCCCTGCCTGGTCATCCTACCTGCATAGTTTGGCCTCCACGGTTTGCCTTTTTCAAAATGTCACATGGTATTGGGATGCTATCGTATGCTGTGAGTTGGTGTCCATCGCCTACATGAATCTGAGCTTCATCCGCGTCTTGTCCTGGCTTCAGAGCTCGTTCTGTTTTCTTGTTTGAATGCACCAGTTTATCATTCACCCACTGAATGATGAATGTCTTGGTTGCTTCTAACTTTCGGCATTTATGAATAAAGCTGCTATAAACATCCCAGTGTGAGTTTTCCACTCCTTGGGGCAAATACCAAAGATCACAATTGCTGGATCAAATGACCACGGTTTGTATAACTTGTTAGAAATTGTCCAGCGGCCCCCCACAGTGGCTATGCACCATTCTGTATCCCCTGCAGGGAATGAGCACTCCGCTCCTCCACAGCCTCGCGGGCATGGTGGTGTCATTCTAGCAGGTGTGGAGTCGTCTGTCATTGTTATGTTAATTTGCATTTTCCTGGTGATTTATGATGTGGAACAACTTTCCATATGTTTATGTGTCATCTATCTTATCTTTTTCAGTGATATATTTGTTAAGGTCTTTGGTTCAACTTTTAATTTTGTTTTTCTTATCGCTAAGTTTAAAGAATTCTTTGTACATTTTGGACAACAGTCCTCTCATCAGCTATGCCGTTTGCAAATATTTTCTCCCGGTCTATGGCTTCTCTTCTCCTTCTCTTAGCAATATAAAAGGTATCCCAAACATTGCCCCAGAAGTCACCATACAGAGGGGGAAATGGGAAATTGTAGGAAAATAGACTTTTATTTACAAAGTATTCATTACAAAATTTTACAAAGAGGTGCACAACACATGAATATTTGTAAATATTTTGTCAAACATCCCATGTGCCCTATATAAGATATCCAACTATAATGTACCTGTAATAACCTTTTAATTAAAAACCAAACTACATCTTTTTAAACAGTTATTAAAACTGCCAGCAGGTTACAGTTTAATGCCTCTGATATGACTCTATATATTCCAGAGATGTCGAAAAACTATATTATTGTAGTGCACTACAATGCATATTGGTATGCAAGTTTATGACAGGCTTTGTTTATGCAGTTTGTTTCAGTAGATTTTTGAGCTAAATACTTCTGGGCTAAAACACCATTTGAAAAAGCATGTCTGTGAGTTCTTCATGCTAACATGGCTTGGAAATGAGGGGAAAGTGTAGGGGAGGAGCCCTCCCTCCCTGCTGTTGCCATTAGCACAGGTCTCCAGGGCACGTCTTTTCTCCTGGGTTTCTATGTTTGTTTTAATGTTCCTGCTTACTGTTCTTTTGCTTAAGATGCTTTCATGAATAAACCAGAAAATGCTCAGCACAGAAGCCTCCCTATACCTGGAAGAAATGAGCTTTACTTTGAACAGCACACAGAGGCAGTGAGGTAAGTTATCTTTAAAAATCAATCAGTAAGATAATTTTTAAAGAAATAATGTTATCATATCATAGGATATTTCTACTGGAATATTGGTCTAACTTTCCCTCCTCTCCAACAGAGAAATAGGACTTGGTGGTTGTATCAAAACAAGAAATGACATGTGAGCATTTGGTAAAGTTCACGAAAGTATTTTTGCCCTATATCTATGTAGAAAAGTAAAAAGCATAAGAAAAATTAAAGACAATGAACTCTGTTAATTACTTACACCTCTAACTTGTACGTTACTCCATTAGTCTTTTACTTACCCTTTAATCAGGTAAAAATTCATTTAACAAAAAAAAGTTGAATTTTTATTCTAAGATCTTCCCTGAGTATCCCATCATTTAATATCAGGAACAGGTACGTACTAGAACCAAAATAAACCCATATTATTAAGGAAATGGTTACCTATTCTAGTGGAAATGTCAGCGCATGACAAATACAGTTCAGAATAGGTTTATTTGAGCAAACTTGCTGTCTCACTCTTTAAAATTATTGCCCTCTGGTTTATATTGAATATTTAGCTAATATTTAAAGCTGTGTGGAGAAGTTAAGGAAACAAACGTATTTTTCTAGAAATTACCATAGAAATTCAGTTAAATAGGTCTCCAAACCAAGGATATTTTTTTCAAATCATCTGACTTAGCTTAAAGTGAGGGCCTGCCCCTGATCATATAAAAAGGCTTTTTTATTCAAGTACTCCCAGCACAATGGAGAAAAGAATTTGTTATTAACCTCATTGTAAAAAAAGGCAGCAGGTGAACAAGTTGAATGATTGTGTGGAAGAGTATATTTCTGAATAGATGAGTATATGTCTGAATTATATGTGCATGTTGAAAATGAAAATGTATAGTTAGGAGTTGAATAGATGAGTATAGGTCTGAATTATATGTGCATGTTGAAAATGAAAATGTATAGTTAGGAGTTGGCTCCAATGTCCTAATAACTCCTATCTCATATACCACTGATAGATTTGTAGACGTTTTCTTCTGAAATGAGGCAGTGCCAATGAGTCATGAACAACAGACTTCAATCTTTGCAATGCTATTAATAATTTAAGTCCTCCATTGTTTAGTGAATGTTATCAGATGAAAGTGTAATAAATCACCCTTCTTTAAAAAAATATTTTTTTTTTATTTCAGATTAATATGGGAGTACAAATGATTAGGTTACATGGTTTGCAGTTCTTAGGTAAAGTTCAAATTGCAATTGAGCCTTTCTCCCCACATTGTGCATGCTTTTATAATCCATACGCAAAGCGACTTCTCTGACATATGGATACTATGAGTAATCTTAAAATAATGCAATGCGACTCGGCACCTGTGGCTCAACAGGCTAAGGTGTCAGCCACGTACATCTGAGCAGGTGGGTTCGAATCCAGCCTGGGCCAGCCAAAAACAACAATGATGGCTGCAACCAAAAAATGGCCGGGCACTGTGGCGGGTGCCTGTAGTCCCAGCTACTTGGGAGGCGGAGGCAAGAGACTCGCTTGAGCCCAGGAATTGGAGGTTGCTGTCAGCTGTGATGCCACAGCACTCTATCCGGGGAGACAGCTTGAGGCTCTGTCTCAAAAAAAAAAAATAATAATAATGCAATGCACAATAAAATTAGGATATCATCAGTTGAATTTTTACAAGTATTTTCATTTTTTTCTCTGCTTTCTATAACTTAGCAATGTTTTGCATAAAACATTTTCTGTAATGACTTAAAAGTGGATTGTGAACTATTTTATTATTTTTAAATCTATCCTTTACATCTACTAGAGACTCGATAAGAAAATCATTTCTAAAATTAAATCCCTAAGTTGGCAACCAGTGAAGTATAAATCTATCTGAGATTTATTACTCCTAGTTTTAGTAGTGTTCACGCACAATGGATCTTGAAACAACAGTTCACAGAGATAAAACTCATGCACCACCAAATGCCTTTAAAGTGTTGTGCAAAATATAACAGTGTTTTGCTCAAGTTTTATCCTGAAAAAAACAAGGGAAGTGCCCAATGTTGAAAGTTAAAAATATTACTAGCTTCACATCTGCAAAATGAAAAGATTGCTGTTAAACTGGACATTTAATCCAGAAAATCCCACTCAGATAGATAAATGAATTGTCCCTAAATAGCAAATTGAGTCAACTATGAATAGTTGAACTATTTTATTTTCAGGCACACACACATACTCTTCCATGAAATCCCTCAATTTGGTCTAGATCCATATGTATTTCTTGTTTATTCTAAAGGACTGAAACAAAAATAATCACAGTTCAAGTTTTCCATATATACCCAAGAAAGAATAAAAGAATAATGCCAGTCTGGCAATCATTGATGAAAAGCATCAAGAAAGAGCAGTAACCTGTATTTGCTCAAGGAAATCTGATCCTGATAAGCAATAGTAAATATTTTATAGGCCTGAAGTCCTACTTCAGGATTAAAAATGTCAATGAACATTTTGCTCACCATGTTTGCAGTAATAACACTGTGTGTATTGCTGTCCATACCGTGTCACCGCGTCTTGCCTACAATGTTCCTTCTACATGTGTCCATTCCTCCCTGAGCACTAAGTAACACAATCATTACCAACGTAGCAACCAGCTGAGGACTTGCTGTCTGTGAGGAGAATGACTTAATGACATGTTCCACTAGGAAGTTTAGCTGTACTTCAGTAGACTGCATTCCTCTCTCTGAAAACTTGATTTTTATCATTAGAACTTGTACTTGCCAATGGGTACCAATGACTTCTGAAATGTGAAAATTAGTGCGTACACAAAAGATTAAAAGAAATCTTCGAATAAATATGAATGTCATCTTTGTATTTGGAGGTGGATACTCAAAAATGTAATACCTGATCCCTGGCCCTTAGGAGTTGCTGATCTGGTTGGAGGAATCCAGTTAGGTATACAGGAAACAGTTGACGATTAATGCCAAAACAAGAGATAACAGTAATTCCCGAGAAAGTTTCTGCAGGTGATAAATGTAGGTTGACACGTCCTTAAAGGCCTCAGGCACCTTGGATGGGTGCTTACTTAGATCTGGAGAGACTGAGGGGAAGAAGAAAATCAGGTCAGGTGTCATCTCTGCTTTCCAGCCTGCTCTGAGTTCCCTGGGCAGAGCTGCTGACTTCTTCACGTCCACATCAAGTGCTTTATAAGCAATGGCACTTGTTGCAGTGTGTTGTAGTTAAATGCTTACTTCCTCTCTCTCCTCACCCCACATGCACCTTGCTTACCTGTGAGCTACTTATGGACGAAACAGGACCGTCTTCATTTTTATATTCCCAGTACATTGAAGGCACTCAACAAATGTTGCCAAACGCATCTTTGAATGGCTGGGAAGCAGCATAAACTAAGGCATAGGGCAGACATAAACACAGCATGGGCAGATTTTATTGAAGGAACTGGCTGTGCAGAAGAGTTTTATGTTGGGAGAGTAAAAGACCAGTTTAAATGATTAGAGAGAACTTAGACCTCGGTCAGTCTTGCTCGTCTAGACTGCATTGCCTCCTCTTTGCTGGAATCATGATCCTAATTTCTCTTGGTCAACCAAGGCCCACTATTTCCCAGATTTCTATAACCCAAACATAGCACTGATCAGAACTGAGACCTTCGTTCAATATTGCTCAAAACAGAGCCATTGAAGTGTTCTATGACATCTACAAAGTGAATTTCATAAAGACTAACTTGGCCAAGTACAGAATGAATTGGAAGACTAATAGTTATAGCACAAAAGAGCTGTAGAGAAAACAATAGTTGGGAAGGTTTAAAGAAAGCAGGATATTTGAGGAAAGGAGAAGAGTGAGATCCTGCTCCATATTTCTGTGAAAGGATTAGTTTGCTGCTGAAAGAAGCCAACTTCCTAACAGGATTGTTAAAAAGAAGCAAGAAGGCAATGGCAACCTCAGAGCAGTGAGAGTCGAAGCTGTGAATGCGGCTGAGATTTCAGACACAGAAGAACACAAGGGCATTCTAAACCAAAAATTTTAAAATATCCCAGTGTTTTTAAGTCACTCAATCTCTTACTCTCTGTAAATTGAGAACAATACCTTTCTTTTCTACCTTATGGGGAAGATGTGAAGATCAAATGAAGATAAGACTATAAAATAGTTTTGAAAATATAAAGCATTCGTTATTAATTCACACTGATTTATATTTCATGGTAAACAACTATCTTAGCTATAGTACTTAATGGGTAAAAAGTCACATGGTTTGTCATCAAATACAAACAGCAATTCATCCCAGTGCTCTCTTACATCTACTTGTCCATGTACATATATGTATTATTTTTTGCTGGTCCTGTATGCAATGACAATAGCCCTTATAACTGAGCTATCTCAGTTAAATACTCCCCCATGACCACATTTCATATGTTTATTTGATGCACATAACTTTGAGACCCAAAATAATGAGATGTAGTCCACAGGATAGGAATTATATGTTACAATGGTTCTCATTGTTTGCATCTAGTTAAGTATTTATATCTGATACTTTTCTCTGATGAGCCTTCAAGACTCTACTCTTCTCATTTTCATGAATCCCCTTTCTCCTTCCTTCCCTGGCTTCTTTTGTCATGGAGATCCATTTCATTCTCCTAGCTTTCCTGAGTGCTTCTCTAATATCTCATTAGCATTTTCAGTACAATTCCTCAGAATTCTTAACACTGTGAATTTCTGTATTTCTTCAAAAAATTTAAGTATTTGAGTAGGTAGCTAAATATTAACCACACACAATTTTTTTCCCTTTCTTTTCAGGTTAATGTGATGGTACAAACAACAAGGTCACAATATCCATTTGTCCATTTGTTAAGTAGAGTCCCTGATGTAGTTGTGTCCAACACCCAGGAGGTGTGCCATACACCTTAGCATTGTGCCCATTAAGTGGGAGCACACCAATCCCCCTTCTTCCTCCATGGTTCCCCCTTGAGTTTAATTTTTTCTCTTATGTGGGCATATATTGGATCATCTACTGGATTCATACTAGTACTGAGTACATTGGATTCTTGCTCTTCCATTCTTGTGATACTTTACTAAGAAAAAAATGTTTCAACTCTATGTAGGTTAATGCAAAAGATGTAAAGTCTCCATCTCTTTTTTTGGTTGAATAGTAGTCTATGGTATAAGCACACCAGAGTTTATTAATCCCTATCTGATTTGATGGTCATTTAGATTGTTTACACATCTTGGCAGTTGTAATATACACAAATTCTAATGTATATAAAATCATTATACTAAGTATATTTTTGTGAACTCCGTTAAGATCACATGGATGAAGCATATTAATATAATCTAGTGGAAATTCTAAGCTGATTTTTTTTTTACTTGCTTTTAATGGTGCCTAATAAGTATACATTTTTATAGGGATATATGTGGTATTTTGATACATGCCTTTCAAAAGATAGATGTATGGTCGATAAACATATGAAAAAAATATCACTATCATAAGGGAAATACAAATTAAAACTACAATGAAATAACACCTAACTTCTGTTAGAAGGGTTTTTATTAAAAAGTCCAAACACCTGTTATAGTCCAAAAATAACAGGTGTTTGTGTGGATGCAGAGAGAAAGGAACGCTTCTACAATGTCAGCCAAACTACACATTAGTACAACCACTATGGAAAACAGTATGGTGACACCTCAAAGAACTAAACTAGAGCTATCATTTGATCCAGCAATCCCTCTACTAGGCATTTACCCAAGGGAGAAGAAGTCATTTTGCCAAAAAGACATCTGTACTCAAATATTTATTATAGCACATTCACAATCACAAAGGTGTGAAATCAACCAAAGTGCTCATCAGTTTGTGGATGGATTAACATGTGGTGTATATATAACATGGAATACTACTCAGCCATGAGGAAGGGTGAATTAATGCATTTTTCAACAATTTATATGGAACTGAAGCCCATTGCCCTAAGCAAAGTATCTAAAAACTAGAAAAATAAATACCATATATACTCACTATTAAATTGGAACTAACCAATGAGCACACACGTGCATAGAGGGAAGTAACACGTAACGAAAAATTAAGTCAAGGGGAGAAGGGGAAAAGGGTTGTGGAAAAACATGCCTAACAGGATAAAGAACATTCTCTGGGTAATAGGTGCACTTGTAACCATGCCTCAAGCATTATAAAAGTGATCCATGTAACCAAGAATCTTTTTACCCTGTAATACGTATATATATATATATATATATACACACACACATATATATATATATATATATATAACTTATATAGGAACTTTATGGTTCACAATGTATTGAACAGCATCTCATTTTGTTCTTATGAAACCCTTGTGACTAAGATGAAAATAAATGAATTACATCATAAAGAGTGGCAATATGTGTGAGATACTGAGAAAGGAAAGATTTACTCTATCTGGGAAGGTCTGAGAAGACTTCTCATTAGGTCTTGACCAACAAACTGGGTTTTGGAGGAGTAATACGATTTTTTTAAGTAGAACTGGAGAGGAAAGATATTCCAGGAAGAAGGACTAGCACATTCAAAAACAGACCAGTTATCATCATTCCCATTTTTAAAGGGCTTGACATCTAACTAGTTGGTGATAGGTAGAATTTGAAGCTACTACTGATTTTTAAGTCCTGTGCTATTTCACTATGTTATGAGGTCTAGCAGTTAAATTCATGAACCCATTCTACAAAAAGTGCTACATAACTCATTGCCAAATATCACTGTGGTCAACTTTGAAGTACTCCCCTTAGGAAACTATGCACTGACACCAGCACCTAATCCACCTTTTGAAGCAATTCTGGAACTCTAGTTCTGGAATGGTCATCAGCTATTGTCACATTACCCTTGATGTCCTGAAAGTCATCAAAATGTTTTCCTTTCAATATTTCCCCTATCTTCAGGGAAAGAAGAAAAATCATTGGGGGATAGATTACATGAGTAAAGAAGGTGCTCCAATACAGCCAATTGTTTATCGGTTAAAAATTAACTCACAGACAGTGACCTGTGAGCTGGCACGTCATCCTTGTGCAAGAGCCATGAGTTATTGGTGAAAAGTTCAGGTTTTCACATAAATTTTTCATGAAGACTTTTCGGTGCTTTTCAAGTTCATAAAGAGCAACGCTTTGGTGTCAAAAAAGTGTAGCAACATCATTTTCACTCTTGACTTAGACCGATGGAAAATTTTTGGTCATGGATAATCAGCTGACTTTCATTGTGCACTTTGATGCTTTGTTTCAGGGTCAAATTGATACACTCATGTTCAGTCCCAAAGATAACATGTCCCAAAGCATAATCTTGCCTCTCCAAAAGCTCTTGGCAAACTTTGACTCTTCTTTGCTCTTGTTCATCAGTTAGCTCCTTCAGGACCATTTTTGCACATCTTTTTCATGCCAAGATTTTCAGTTAAAAATTTCTTGTTTCTCTATTGATATTTGCTTGGTCTACTATGCTTATCCATCAGTTGACAACTCTGGTGTGTAATTCAAGTTATTTTTGTAATGTTTTCATCAGTTCTGCTCATTACTAACCACCCTGACCTCTGTTCATCAGTGACACTTCCTCTTGTCTCAGAAAAAAATATTCGATCCATTTGAACACTACTGTTTCTTTCATGGCATTATCCCTATAAAACTTGGGCTAACATCTCCCTGATTTCACTTGCACTCTTGCCAAGTTTAACAAGAAATATACAAATGCTTGTTGTTTACTCTAATTTCAGCTCTGACATTCTTGTGATGGCATACAAAAACACATAACAACAATAATAAATACTACACAGGAAGGTACCACTCAAAGTTGACATAAACACCCCTGTGAAACACTGATATACCAAGGTCATGAAACTTTATCAAGTTGTTTGTCCAGTGTGGCCGAGGTAAGCACACAGTATCAAGTTGTGAACTTAATTGTCAAACCTGGTATATTATCTATCTGGATAATAGAGGGCTGACTGTTCAGTTGGTAAGTTCTAAAAGACAGGAAATGTAAAACAGCTACAACCTTCCTAAGAAATAACTCTCTGATTCATTACAGTAGTATCTGTAAAGAAGGAAATTCAAGAGTAAGTAATAATCTATGAAAATAAATCTAGACTACAACAGGAAATAAGGCCCCAACATTTCAGGCAGCCAACTAAAGAAACCAACCACTGATTCATGCCCTGAGTAAACACAATGACAATAATTATCCTGGTAGTAAGTCACTGTACGTCTCCAACATTGGAACACATCCCGGAAGAAACTTAAATTAGTCATCATAAAACAGATCAAGTGTAATGCCACTAAAATGAAAATATTTTTTAAAAGACGCAGCAGGTAAATAACTATTAAAATAAATGAGTATATAAAATCTATTAAAATTTTCCCCCTCACATCACATAGTAAATATTTTTTACTATAAATATTTGAAAATCTTTTTATCATTTTCTTTTTTAGATTATGTTTATGACCAACTCATTTGATTTATAATCAGTTATCTAGCAATCAAGACATATGCTTGAGAATTTTGTAAAAGGAGAAATTAAAACTACACTTATTTCTTAAATATAACAGAATATAAATATTAAGTTACAATTGATCAAGTTTTTTCCTTAATTTCAAAATATTAAGAGGGTACACAAGTTTTAGATTGCATGGATCACTTTTGCAATGCTTGAGTCCAGGCTGCAGGTATGGCCATCACCCAAATAGCGTTCATAGATAGTAGGTAGGTTTCTGCATCTCCCCTCCTCCCTCTCCCCCCAGTTGACTTTCATTGAGTTTTACTTCCCTCTGTACACAAGTGATCAAGTTTATATAATGTTACATTTTGAGACCACTAGGTGATTTTTAGTTTAATTTTACTATGATTTTCTTTCATATTTAGAAGCTGATAAATTTTATCCTTCGAGTCCCAAACATTCCAAATATGCCTAAAAAGCCCTAAATCCCTGGCATTTTACCTGAAGCTCATATGAAGCAGAGTGGCAGAATAGAGGAGGGAGGGGTTAATTAACTTGTAGAATCAAGGAAGAATTGCTGGGGAAGGTAGTATTTGTGGTGAGCTTTTAAAGGTGAGGAGTTTGTCAGATGAGAGAACGGCCATTTGGGGTGGAAAAAGGAGTGTGTGGGGATTGAAATTAGTGTATTTGGGGAACTCAGGATTCTTAGAGGTAGAAATTTGTGTCTAATGAGTGCTGGAAACTTTTATTGTGTCCCATGGAAATGATAATATTCTGGATAACCTGTTATTTTGGCTATTTTGTTTGTTTGCATTTTCCTATCTTAATGTGACTATAAGAAAATTATATTTCAATGGTACAATATTGTCCTGGAATGTAAAAAAACAAAGAAATATGTGTAATTATGATCAATAAGGCTGAGGAGCTCTTTGTGACATAGAAAGTAGTCTCAACTGGCCCTCTAGAATATCCTAAATTATAATGAAAGAGCAATCATGGGAGGTAGTGTGATAGGGACAATGCACAGATTAGAAAACCATGGAAAACTCTTGGGAAGAAGAGGGGAAGAATTGAGGGAAGACTACAAACCTAACAGGAAGTAAAAGCCACTGAGGAAAGAGGGGCGATCATTACCCCAGTAGTCCCAACTGGGCGAAGCCTAGGGCTGAACGGAAGAGGGAGCTAACTGCCTGGCCGGGTGAGTCGCACTGTTGGGAAGAGGGAGACGTGTTGATCAGAGCATGGTACCCAGCCATTTTGCAGAAGCTTGTGCCACAAACTCTCATAAACCAACCAAGATTTGGTATTTCCCAAAAGAAAGAGGAAATAATGCCTGGATATGACCTGCTATGCTGTGAGTACAGATGACACTTGGGCCTGGTGAACAGTTTTCACCATCATTTAATACCCAGCCCGTGGGTAGACTCTCTCTTGGCAGGTTATGCTCTCTGAGAATAAGCAGAAAATTGCAGGAAGAAATGTTTTCAGGGCAGCAGGTGGCACTCTCTCCTCTGCCTCAGTACTAAGGGTTAAGAGAAGCTATCTTTTACAGAGAATCCAAAATTTAAAAGACCACAATACTTTGCAGGAAAGTGAAAGTTGCTTAATGCTGAAGTCTAATCCATATAGAAACGTTCATGTTCAGTTTTAGAAATTTATCATTAAGAAAATGACTTACGGGGGGAATAAATGTGCATTGCAGCATCATTTATCAAATTAAAAGCTACTTTAGTGCTTGTAGATAAGGGAATGGGGAAATTTTTGTTCATGAATCTATAGAATATAATTCAACCATCAAAATGGTAGCGATGGAAAATGCTTCTGGGCTAAGAACAGTAGAAACGTAATAGGAAGCATTTTCATATTACAATCTTTGTTCTGTAAGATATATATAAAAGCATACATGTGAATACATAGCCATGTGTCACCTAATGATGGGATATGTTTTGAGAAACGTGTTGTTAAGTGATTTTCTTGCTGTGCAAATATCATAGAGTGCACAGACCAGGTTGGCACAGCCTCCCACACACCTGGGCTGCGTGGGACAGCCTGTTGGTATAACTCCCGCTGGGAGCTCCCACTGTATAAGCCGCACCTCCCGCTACCATACTGAATACTGTCAGCAAGCCTGACACAGTGGCACGTATTTGTGTATCTAAATATACCTATTTAGAACATGGGAAGGTTATAGAAAAATTGAGGCATAAAAAATTAAAAATAGTACACCTGCATAGGGCACTTAGCATGAAAGGAGATCGCAGGACTGGAAGCTGCATGGGGTGACCATGAGTGGTGAGTGAGTATGAAGGCCTGGGACATTACTGTGCATATGAGAAGACTTTAAAAACACTGTCCTCAGTCCTACTATGAAACTAATCTATAGCTTTCCTATGAAGGCTATAACCCAATGATAGCACAAGAACATGAGGAAAGGGGTAAGGGAGGGGAGTGGAGGGGGGAGGTTGGGTGGAGGGAGGGTAATTGGTGGGGCCACACCTATGGTGCATCTTAGAAGGATACAGGTGAAACTCACTAAATGCAGAATATAAAGGTCTTAACACAATAACTAAGAAAATGCCATGAAGGTTATGTTAAACAGTTTGATGAAAATATTTCATATTGTATATAAAACCAGCATATTGTACTCCATGATTGCATTAATGTACACAGCTATGCTTTAATAAAAAAAAAAAAAACTATACACATAGGCTGTACTAACTTTATAAGACAGATTTCTTTCTTCAATAATAAATTAACTTAGCTTACGATATGGCTTCTTCATAAAGTTTTTTAATCTGTTTTTTGTTACTTTTTCACCCTTTTGTGATAACATTTAGCATGAAACATGAACATCTTATACAGTTGTACAAAAATATTTTCTTTATATAAGATATTTCCTTATTTTTTAAACATATTCAGTTTTTAAATTTATTTATGTATTTTACAACACACACATACACGTTAGCCTAAGGCCTGCACAGGGTCTGATCAGCAAGGTGTCACTAGGCAATAAGGAATTTTCAGCTCCCTTCTAATCTTATGGTCCCACCATGGCACGAGTGGTCTGCCACTGACTGAGAGGGTGTCACACAGTGCATGACTCTGAGTGCGTGTGTGTGTCAGTGTGTGCATGTATACACACACATAGGAATATCAGAGGGAAAATTTTTGCACAAAAATCAATACCGTTGTTTTAGGGTGTTTCATCTGTTTTTCGAATTTTAATTTAATTTGCTGAACTGAACATGACACCTTCCTCTCCTAAAAGACTCGCCTAGAAATCCCATGAGTAAACTGTGCTTTGGGTAATGTTGAAACGGCAATAGGAAAACTTACCTCGAGCACTTTAGCACTCCAGAGTGGCCATCGGGCCAGATGTGGAGTTTCTACCTTCCCGGAGGATGCTGTAACAACTGGCTAGTCTCGAGTGAGGGGCTGGTGGTAGAATCCCAGAGCTTGCATCAAAAATATAGGACACGCTTTCCTCATTAACCTTAATCACATCTAGCTTTTTGATTTAAAGTGAGAACCAAGGGTTCCATCCATGGTGCCCCAAACAATTATAATGGTAACATCAAAGATCATTTAATCACTGATCACCATAATAGGCACAATGATGATGAAAAAGTTTGAAATGTTGTGAAAAATACCAGAATGTGACACAACAGATCCAAAGCAAGCATATGCTGCTGCAGAAATGGCATTGATAGACTTGCTTTATTAAGGGTTGCCACAAACCTATGATTTGTATAAATGCAATATCTGTGAAGCAATAAAGTGAAGCACAATAAAACAATGTAAAAAAAAAAAAATACAGGAGGTTGTAATGACAGGTAGTTGTTGGAATAACCTTCCTTTCCCTGGCTCTTAGAAGGGATTTGCGGCTGTATAATAGGGAGAAAGGTGGGTTGCTGTCTGCTTTCTACAGCAGTGTGTGGCTCATAAGGAAGTCACAGCAGTCACTGTAAGGAAGTCTATGGCACAGCCTGCCAGTTGCCACAGAGACGCTTCTGCAAGACTCAGTCCACCTTAGGACAGCCAAGCCAGGGCTGAAGGAGCAATGTGCAGCCGCCATTTACTGAGCTTCCCCTGCTCAGTAATCTCTGTGCTGGGCACTTTATGTGTATTACGTTCTTTACCATCACAGCAGCTCCAAGTGAGTGTTACAGCTCCATTTTGCCCAGGAGGAAACAGAGACCCAGAGAAATTGAGTATGTTAGCCAAATGTTCTTAATAAGAAAATCGCTGAGTTGGAATGAAACTCAGTCTCCTGACACCGTGCTCTTCACGATGCTACTTGAAGGCAAGTGGTCCCCTGTCCTAGGACCTGGCATGCAGTGGCTCCTAGAAAAACTTCCCCAGAACTGTAGATTCTGAGAGGTTAGAGAAAAAGAGCACAATGGATTTACAAGGTTGGAGTTACTCAGGACTCCTTCCAAAAAAATTCCTTATGGAATTTGAAATGAAAACCACGGAGATAAAATTCTCTTAAAATAGTATTTGTACAGTGTAGGGTGGTGCCTATGGCCCATTGAGTAGGGAACCGGCCCCATAAACCGAGGGTGGCAGGTTCAAACCCAGTCCCAGCCAAACTGCAACAAAAAAATAGCCAGGCATTGTGGCCGGCACCTGTAGTCCCAGCTACTCGGGAGGTTGAGGCAAGAGAATCGCCTAAGCCCAGGAGTTGGTGGTTGTGTGAGCTGTGACACTACAGCACTCTACCAAGGGTGACAAAGTGAGACTGTCTCTCCAAAAAAAAAAAAAAAATAGTATTTGTACAGTGTTTAAACATAAGTGTTATGGGCTGAATTGTGTCTTTTTCAAAATTCATACATTGAATTCTAACCCCTAGTACCCCAGAATCTGACCATATTTGAAGATAATCTAATATGGCTGGTGCTGTCATAAGGAGAGTTTTGGACACACACACACACATACACACACACAGGACAAAGCCATGTGAGGACACAGAGAGAAGACGGATGGTGATAAACCAAGGAGAAAAGACTCAGAAGAAACTGGTCCACTGACATTTTGACTTTACACTTCAAGCCTTGAGAAAATAAATTTCTGTTATTTAAGACACCTGTATATGCACTTTGTTGTGGAAGCCCTAGCAGATAATACAAGTATTTCCACTTCTACTACGTCCTTAGAAGAATTCTTTAAGAGAAATTGGTGTCATTATCATTTTCACTGATAGAGATATTGTGGACTGAAAAGTACTTGTGAGCCCCAGAATCACTTAAGTCAGTTTCTATAAAATGAAAGGAGTGTGTGAAGTCAGAGAACTGAGCTCCATTCACGTGAAATCGTTCCTCCTTTCTGAGACTAAGCTTAAGCAAAATAGCTCTTGGGTAGAACCACAGAATATCAGAGAATGTGTTTTGCCATTATCTCACCCCCTCTCATTATATAGATGAACAAACAGAGGCCTGAGGAGAAAGGCTTTTTTGTGCCCATTGTACCAGATATGTTCCTTCCTGCCATGACATGTAGGGAACTAGAAATCAGTAAGTAGTTGCCAGCACTTAGGAGTACAGCTCGTACACAGTGGCTATAAACAGAACGTGGAATGTTCTTAATGTTCTCTTTACTTGAAAACAAATGCTACAAGCATAAGCATAGGGACTTATGTCACAGTAAAATACCTTTGTCTATTCCCAATTCATAAAAAGCACAGGGATGTACCAGATCTTAGCAGAACCCTCCAAATTTAGTCAATTTTTAAAAATGTTTTGTTTCTATTATGAGTTCTTCTCAATTCTGTCCAGTAGGTGGCACATACGAGGCAAAAGAACCGTGAAAAAGCCAGAACACTTCTTTTCTTTATTTATTTTTCATTTTTACACATACATGTGTTTATTAGGTTTCCACTTTTTGCCTTCACAGAATTAAAATGGCTTAAAATTTAATAACAGTAACAATGTTTAATGTAAGGACTAAAAACAAAAACCTTGAAAAGAAAGAAGATAAAGACATTCAGAAAAGAAATTAAACGATTACTGCATCAAAATATTAAACAATATTAATAATAATAATCCAAGAAAGTAACATTCACATTGTCAAATAAGAGTATGTCTATTACAGAATGCTTTAACTCTGAGGTCCAGTATTGAGTTATCAGTCAACTTATTTTTTTTCCAAAGTCTCAAAAAATAGACAATTAATATTTACAAATAAAAGTAAAAGATAATTTCAAAAAATAGATCATGCCAAATGTTAAGACAATAGAAAAATAAGAAATAATTCAAAGTCATTCTACTTAATCAGTATACACCTGATATTAAAATTAGAGAAAATATATTGTTATAAAGGGAAATTAAAAACATATTTTACATAGAAATGAGGATGCAATATCCTAAACAACATATTTACAACATTACAAAAATTAATGTTTAAGTAATGTACTTTGGTCAAAATTGAATCCAGTTTATGTAAGAATTAGTCACTATTTTCTTTGCTTGTTTTGTTTTTATTTATTTATTTTTTGAGTCTTAAAATGATTTTTAACCAACACATAGTAATTGTACATATTTATGGGGCACAGAGTGATATCTTAACATATGTATAGTAAAATGCATAATGATCCAATCAGGATAATTAGCAGATATCACCTCAAGTACCTATTATTTTGGGGGGTTAGGAACATTCAAGAGCCTCTCTTCTAGCTGTTTGAAAAAAGGCAGCAAGTCATTGTTAGCGATAGTGATGGCACAGTGCTGTTGAGCTCTAGAATGCATTCCTCCTATATGACTGGAGTCCTGTGTTCATTAACCAACTCCCCCCTCCTCCTCTCCCCTTTCCCATCCCAGTCTTTCCTCTACTCTTCACTTCTACATAATCAGCATTTGCAGCTTTTGCATATGAGTGAGTCTATGTGACATCTGTCTGTCTGGCTGGCTTATTTCAACTTGATGTATGTCCTCATCGTCCATGTTTCTGCCAATGACAGGAATTTACTCTTTTTTTTTATTTTTTACATATACATGTGTTTATTAGATTTCCACTTTTTGCCTTCATTTCTTCTGTTTTTACGGCTAAATATTTACTGTATTTATACATACATATGCAAATGCATATATGTAAATATATGTGTGTATATGCAATGTATATATATATACACACAAAGCACATTTTCCTTATGCATTCATCTGTTGATGAATATTTAGGTTCCTTGTCTTTCCTATGGTGAATAGTTAGTGCTGCAATAAATATGTGAGTGTAGAAATCCTTTCAGCTAAGGGATTTCCTTTTAACTGGACATGTACCCAGGGGTTGGATTGCCAGCTTTTATGGTAGTTCTGCATTTAGCTTTATGAGGAGCCTCTGTGCTATTTTCCAAGATGGCTGTACTAATTTGCATTTCCACCAATTGTATGTACCTTATCTTCTGCTTCTTTATGAGGAGCCTCTGTGCTATTTTCCAAGATAGCTGTACTAATTTGCATTTCCACCAATTGTATGTACCTTATCTTCTGCTTCCTTGACAGAATTTGTTATTTTTTTATCTTTTTATAATTGCTATTCTACCTGAAGTGAGATATTTCATTGTGGTTTGATTTGCATTTCCCTAATATTTAGTGATGTTGAACATTTGGGACAGTATTAATATGATGGAACAAATGATTAGGTTACATTGTTTGCATTTGTTGGGTAAAGTTCAAGTTGTCGTTCAGCCTTTCACCCAGGGGTTTGCCATATACTCTTACATTACCCACCTTCAGTGAGAGCTTACCAACCCTCCTCCTTCCTCTGCTTTCTCCTTTCCTCTTCTGCCATTTGAATTTATTTGTGATTTTCTCTCATGTGGACATCATATTAGTATTAAATACATTGGATACTTGCTTTTCCATTCTTGTGATACTTTACTAAGAAGAATGTTCTCCAATTCCATCCAAGTAAATACAAAAGATATAAAGTTTCCATCCTTCTTATGGCTGAATGGTATTCCATGGTACACATATACCACAGTTTATTAATCCATTCATGAGTTGATGGCACTTGGGTTGGTTGATCCCACCTCTTGACAATTATGAATTGAGCTGAACACTTCTGATCAAGGTCAGAGGCTCTCAAGTCTGGTTCCCAGACCAGCAGAATAAGCATCACCTGGGAATGCATTAGAAATGGAGATTCTCATCTAGGACCCAACTGAATCCTCCAGCAATCTGAGTGAAAACAAGTCATCCAAATGATTATGTTGCATGCTAAAATGTGAGAACCACTGGTAAGGATTATTCTTAGGCTTGTATGAAAATCAAGCAATGCTTTTTCATGAAGAGGCACATGAACACATCACAAATGGAATTTCCTAATGAATGCGGTACTCTTCTTTAAAATTGATAGCATGGGCAAAATTTGTCAGTATCATTGCTGTTGACCTTATTATGGATCACCCACTAGGAGTCTAACACTTTACAGGTGTCAAATCTTTTAATCTTTACAACAACCTACTGGCATATGCTCTTGTCTCTCCTTTTCCACATGAGGCAGAGTAGCCTCTGGCATCTAAGACTGCTTCTGATTACAGGATGAGTAAATGACAAGACAGGACTCAGTGTCTTGACACCAAAGCCCATGCTTTTTTTTTTTAAATGCTTGTGTAGAGTTAGCAGATTTAGCAAATAAAAATATAAAATTCTTAGTTTAATTTAAATTTCAGATAAAAAATACATTTTTTATCATAAGTGTGTTCCATGTAATATTTGAGACATATTTATCCTGAAACATTATTTTCATCTATCTGAAATTAGATTTCTGTAGTTGTCCTATATTTTATCTGGCAATCCTTTCGCATTGCTTTTATGCATTTGCATTCCAATTACTTAAAGTAAAAGAGGCCGGAAAGGGTCTTTCCTAAGGATCATTAAGAATAACCCTGAACTTGGGCCTTGCTCCAGAGGCTGCATTTTCACACCATCCTTAGGGGATTTATATGTGCATGAGTGTCCTCGAAGCAATGGCCTAGAATGCTTACAATCCAGAATAACTTTGGTCTAGAGCTAGGAACCACTTTGGAGGCCCCTCCAAACCTGAGATTCTATTCTCCTATTGTGCCTGCAACAGCCATTACAGCTGAGATAAAGATGGGAATCAGTTCATTTAACAGACATGTATTAATTGATTTTCTACTGTGTCCTAGACTTTAAAAAGTGGGTTGATATGTAAGAAAAGGAGGAACAGAGAGCTCAGATATGTGTGACAGAGGAATAGGAGTCATGGCACCATCTGGGTTGGAACCTTGAAACAGAAAATGTGTGTGAATGGGGAGATGGTGTGTGAAAAGTGATGGGCTATGAAGCCAGGAAGGCTGGCTGGTGTCTGTTTAGAAATTCTCCATGGTGCATCTTAGAAGGGTACAGATGAAACTTACTAAATGCAGAATATAAAGGTCTTAACACAATAACTAAGAAAATGCCATGAAGGCTATGTTAACCAGTTTGATGAAAACATTTCAAATTGTATATAAAAGCAGCACATTGTACCCCATGATTGCATTAATGTACACAGCTATGATTTAATTAAAAAAAAAAAAGTTAAAGAAAAAAAAAAAAGAAATTCTCTGCAGCCTCCGATCTAGCACTTACTGTCATTGCCACGTTTCTAGTCACAATTAAAAAAAGCAATACATTCTGTCTGTCTGGTTTTAAGTAACTCAGGGGTCTTTTTGCTTTAATAAATACACATATGCAATTTTTTTGTTTTGCTTTCTGACATTAATTTACACATGCCATAGAACAAAGTACTTCATTAGATATTAAAAACTGCATGTAAGAAATTTGGGATTTCAAAGAAGATTAATAATATTAAATAAATGTCTACCTCTCTTCACATGTGGTGCACAGAGGTTCGCATTATGAAAAGTGTTAATAGTGACTTATTTGGTCTCAAATCCCAAGGTGATGTATTTCATAAATCCCTATAAGCGACCTACCATTTAGATATTAAAAAAATAAATGCATGCTGCATTTTCTCACTGAGTCCATGGGGTTATTAAAATGTGTACTTGCTCCCTAAACACTAATCCAAGCTCAAGGCCTTGAATAAGAACAGCCCAGTCACCTTATCTTCCCAGTTGTCCGGGGAAGCACCTACAGGACAGGGATGAGTCAGCGTGCGCGCTTGGCTAGAGGGACAGTGGATGCAGTTTATGCTAAATCGTGGGGAATTTTGCAGTCGTTTTGTGCTGAGCTTCCCAGGCTTTTCAACATCAGTGGAGCTTTCTATGTCTGAACCATTCTATGGAATAATCCAAAACTGTCCCAAGACATGCGGCACCTGGGGAAGAGCCGCCCATCTGCCTGTTCCTCCTCTCCCCAGTTATTAACCACAGTCATACCGCTGTCCAGGCAGCGTTCTGCACTAGATAACATCTTGTTGTTTTATCCTTGCAAACTCCCACTAAAATACGTGTGATGATTTCTATTTCACAGAGGAAAGCAAAGCTCAGAGGTCAATCAGCTAACATATGGCAAAGGGCATCTATCTCAGATGTGTGTAAGCCAAAGCCAGATCTGGATTCGCTAAGATCTACTATTTCCCTGTTTCATGTAAAATGTTGTACAAATGAATAGCAAAACATACTCGGAAGGAAAAGGAAAAGACTGTGGCAAACAGGTATGAGGCCTGAGTGGAGCTGGTAGGGAGCTCAGAGCAAAGTCAGCCATCCAGATCCGCAGATTCTGCAAACATTAAATACACATGGTTCAGCTACTGGTTCATATCCACTTGCACCCTGGGGGGCAATTCCCAAGGCATTTCTGTGAGTCTTGCAACTGGCTTTTATCTGGGTTGATCTTTTCAAGGATGTGCCTTTTATTTGGGATGATCTTTTCAGGGATGTGCGTGTAGAAAACAGCCTAGTCTCTAGCGTTCCCCTCAGGGGCAGAAGTGGGGGAAGATTTGCTTCCTGACCAGGAGACTAGAGATAATGTTCTCCTAGGGGATGAAGGGTAGGAATGAGTGCAGCCATCTCTCTCAGCGGTGTCCTAAGTTCAGTGTTCTCAGCTGTGACACAGCCCACCGTGTGCACAGTCCACACCTGGGCTTGGCTTCACATGGACTCGTGGAGCCTGGGGAACGAGGGCTGCTAAAGCCGTTGTGAAACTCACGCTGCCTATGGGCCATGCGTAATCAACGATGCGAAGCCAGCCTTACCAATGAGCCCATGGAACTGGGCAGTGCTGCCCTGGTTGCTGTCCGCTTCTGTGTAGGACCGCCTGACAGTACCACCACCAACTACATCCCTACCAATTCTCCACACTCTCGGTGCTGACTGAGCCTGGGCTTCCTCGCCTCTGGCTTCTGGGTCAGCATTGGCCTATAGGAGATTCTGGGGAAGATGGCAGAGCAGGACTCGGGAGAGGTCAAGGTATTTGTCCCCTTGCTCCTCTCTGTCGCTGTGGCTCCAGCTCCTAGGGGCAGTCCCCCTTTGATAGCCAGGTTCTGGTAAACACAGGATTCTCCCTTGCCCTCTTCTGAGCTAGGAAGGAAAATGGTGTTCCACCCTTGCAAGACCCTGGGTGCATCACTGTCCCTCATGGGATCTTGTTGTGCCCAGACCAGTCCCCAAAGACCAGTGGGGAGCCGAGTCCGATGCAAAAGTAAAAGAGCCTTTATTCAAACTCGAGTTCAGTCCCCCAGACCAGCTGAGAGCCCCAAGTGTCAAGCAGGCAATTCTTTTATACTGTTTTTCTTACAGAGTCAGCAGGGCAAGCTAGCACAATACAGAAGCCAATCTCAGCAGTTAAAGCAGGGTCGCAGGGTGGGGAGAACATATTGTCATCAATCACAAGATACATCATGAGTACATTACTGTATGGGTCACAAGGACATGGTTCATGCCCAGTTTAGGGGTACAAAGTACGGTCAAACGAGTTGGGTAATTCTCCAAGGAACTCGGGACTTTCCATCAGGGGATTTTGCACCGCAGTTTTCAACATACCCTTCTTTTCCCAGAATATAGCTCCTCCACCTTTGCGGGGGCTGGAGCTGCAGCACAAAAGGGTGAAAGGTCTGTCATATGCTTTACTTCTATTAATTCTATCATTTCTGTTCTCTCAATCTGCAAGCTGCTTTCACAAACCTATCTGCCATCAAACTCTTTAGAATGTGTCACCTTGTTTCAAAACATAATTTAACACAATCTTTATATGCACGAAATGCCGAGTTATACACATATACTCATGAGACAGCTTTTAAAACCTTAAATTACCTCTTGTCCTCTTCTTACTGAGTCACTGCAGCCACCTCGGACCTTCATAAGGTTTGCCCTGATTTAGGGTACTCCAAGGATGGCTGAGTGGACTGTGTTACACATGCATTTTCACCTGCTCCTGGACATATTGTTTCATGCCAGTGGACCCTACCCAGGGGCCCTCTTTGCCCGAGTGCATCTTACCACACCTCTTCTTAGAGATGGTTAGTGCTCCCACTGCACAAATAAATAATACACTCCAAGTCTTGGTTTAGTTAAATAAATTTATAGAAAATTAAATAGAAGCCACAACAGAAAACCATTCCATGTAAGATTAAATAATTTAGAGAAACTTCAACTAAACTCAGAATCATAGTTTCTAGTTGAAAGAGAGATTTAAAGACTTTTAATAAAATAAAACTCTTCATTCTTTAGATTCCAGAAAAATTAATATTGTATGAGTTCATTTTAGTCCTGTTCAAAATCATCTCATTTTCCCTTTCTCTAATATTATTTCTACAAATCATCAGAAGGTGCAAGAGCTGTTCCAAAATCCAGCCCAATTGCACGTATAAGGAGAAACTTAACAGGGGGTGGGGTAATAATGATGGTGAAGAGTGAAGTGGGAGGTGATGCCCACACAGGGTTTGGAAGGAGGCACCAACATCAGACAGGAAGAGGGGGCTGTGCAAGAGCAACATATTCAGGGAAAGTGACTCAGAAATGAATACGAAAGGGGGTATCTTGGAGCTGTAGGCAGATCAGAGTTAGGGGAGCATAAAAGGTGAGTTAGACCTCAGGAAAAGCAGCAGAGGAAAGCAAATGTCCCTATTCTCCATCTCTCTAAATCACCTGCCAGTAGCCACACAGTCGGCTTTTCTGCCTCTAAGTGCCTGCCAGCTTTGGGCCAGAGACTAGCCATGATCAATAACACCCAGGTTCTCAACTGCCTGAACAATCATGATCAACTATTTGGTGAGCCTTCTTTATTGAGTCAACAGTTATGTAGCACTTGTTATGTGTCTAAGCACCAGGACAAATGATTGTAAGTATTATTGATTCAAATTAAATAGTCATTATGAACCAAGGTCAATGCATCTATTGAACACGAGACACGAGTGTCTCTTCCAAGAGCTGGGTTTTGATTCTCTTCCAGGAAGTCTGAATCCAAAATTCATCTAGATCAGCACAGTTCGAGGTAAAGCCTGGGCTCAACATTGCTGAGTGTGAATCTACACGGGGGTTATTTGTGGATAACTTCGCCTCCCATATCTACATCAGTTAACCACCTCAAGACTCCCCTAAATGGCCATAAAAGTGTTAGTAAAAACAAAATGCTTATTGTGCTACTACAACTTCAAGACAGGCTGCCTATCATTTGCACGTCCTCCAGAGCTGAGGTATCTTCCCTAAGGTCCTCCATGAATGAACGTGACCCACATAGAGTTTCTGTACAATTTTTTTAAGGGGGGAGCTTTGAGAAAGAAGAAAATTGTCTCAGAAATTGAAATAAATATGCGGAAAAAAAGATACCATGTTTTTGCTAGTGAATAATTTCTATCTTAACTAAATAGATAAGTATTTTTTAAAGAAATTAAGAGATAGGCAGCATCCTTTACTTAGAAGGGCTCCATGCTCATTTTAGTACTCTGCTACTGCCATTTTGAAACTCCTAATAATTTTTGAGTGCAGGGTCCCACATTTTCCTTTTGTACTGGGCTTCACAAATCAGGTCTCTGTCTTGCCTGTGATATAGGAGCCCTCATGTGGGTAACTATTGATTGCACAACTGGTCAGGGCCAACAAATTGAGAAGAAAGATTTATGCCAGGCTTTGAATAATATTTTGGCATTAGATATTTTAGACAAGGGGAAGGGAAGAGACAATATTCTGAATTAAAATTCTTTCTGGGAAAACACTAAAAATGAATAATTAATGAGAAATTAAAATTAAATTATAAAATAATCTCCCAAATTAGTTCCAAATAAAATTACTGTGATTTTGTTTTGCCTATTTTTCTTTGACTGAAATAGCTAGTATGTTTTTTTCAATCCACACTGTTGCTTCAGCTTCCAGAAAGGATTTAGTACTGCACGCAGACCATGTAATAAGCTCGTAATTATCAGAGTATTCCACAAGGTGTCAGCCTAGGGCTAAAATGATAAATTGAACACTGGGAAATAGTTTTAACTTTAAGAAATGGAGATTTCAAGCCTCCATTTTGAATTCTATGGGCCTGGACCTATAGTAATGTAACTGCTCGTGTTTGTTGCATGCCTACTATGTGTTAGGCATTTAGCATATGTTATTTCTAATCTTTAAATTAGCCCTGTGCTATGGTCTGAATGTTTATATTTTCCTAAAATTTATAGGTGGAAATCTTACCCATCAATGTGATAGCAGTAGGAGGTGGGGGCAGAGCCCTCATGGATGAAATTAGTCTCCTTATAAAGTAGGCATGAGGAAGCTCATTTGTCCCTTCCACCACGTGAGAGCACAGATCCAAGGCCCTCACCAGACACTGCCTGCTGGCACCTTGATCCCAGACTTCCCAGACTCCACAACTGTGGAAAATAAATTTCCGTGCGTATTAGCCACCCAGTCTGTGGTATTTTGTTACAGCTGCCTAAACACATTGAGACACCCTGCATTGATTTTAATTCCTATTGCACAAATGAAAAAAGTAAGGTTAATAGAAGTTAAGTCAAATTCCCAAGGTGTGGAGCTAATAAGTGCCAGAATCAATATGCAAAGACAGCAGTACCTGAACCCAAATGCTGAGCGGTTCCTGCTGTACCGCTCGACCTCACAGCACCAAACAAGCTCAGTGAGCAAGGTGCTCGAAGATTGGGCACAAGTCAAGCTCTGGGATCCTGCTCCCTCCAGACTATTCTGCAGCAGCTTTGGGATGCTGGAGTGACACCACTGCCAAGGATCAGTGCCCTGTAGCTGCCCTCTCCTGGGTCTGTGAATGCAGCTGGGGTATGCCCCCTCGCCAGGGCTACTCTCAGGGACAGCTGAACCCTGTGAAAGGGCATTCTGGTGAAAGCCCATTGATTTGGACCTTCATCTATTGTTATTGCTCTCTTGCATTGTATTAGTTTCATAGGCAACATTTGTAATAAACCCCAAGTTTTAATTAATACTGCTGTTTCTCCAGATGTTCCCGACTAGGCGATCACCTGCAGGGATTTTTGCTGACAGATGCCTCACCTATATCTGTAGTTTCCTGACCTCGTAAACTCAGCCCTTTTCCCTTGAAAGTTCTGGGGCCTTGTTAGAAGATGACTTAGTATCAAGTCCACCTTGTTGATTGGTCTGGGAAGCAATGCAGCCCAGCCTTAGACAAAGCCTCTCTTTGTCCCTGGTTCTTGCCATTTGGATCTGTTAATTTGTTGCATTGAACCTGAATCCCTGCCTGGGAAAGTCAGTAACTAGTGCAAGGATTAATATCTCAGGCTCTAACTCTGAGTCCTGGTACCAGCACTTATAGAGAGATCAATCATTCTGATTGGCCTAGAACTGTCCTGGGTTCAGCATTGAAAGGCCAGAATCACAGATCCCTCAGTCACAGGCAAACTGAAAAGGGGAGTCAACATAAATTCAATTCCTAGCCATGCCACCTTGAGAAAGTCAGCAAACCTCCTGATACCTAATAAGCAAAACATGCAAAATGCTAACAGTTATCCCATCAGGTGACTGTGAAGAGTGACGTGTGTGTAGGGCGTAGCATGGAATAAGCTGCAGGACGTTTTAGATAATAATAACGTTATTATTAACCCATTAGTACTCACTCAGCCTATGATTCTTCCAGAGCTTCCAGGTTGTCAGGACTGCTTTGCTCTTGTCAATCTTTTCCAAGAAATGGAAGTCCTGCTTCCAATCCTGAGATTCGGAGAGGGTCCCTTTCTGTCCTCTGCCCACCCTTCCTTTCCCATACTTCTTCTCCTGACACTATCAGCTTTCCTACTTAAGAAACCTCTGGGAACTCTTTGCTTTTAGGCATCAGTAACCATTCTGACAGCTCACCCTCCCCAGAGCCTCCCTATTCTCATTTCTGAGAATGTCCCTCTCAGAAAAGCACAGCAAGTGATCACGGTGGGCAGGAGGGAAGGTTTAAGACTAGTAGTGCCTAAAATCTGAGTGTGGCTGAAAAATGAGCTCTGGATTCTGTTCACTAATATAACATGGATCTAGCCTGGAAAATAATTTTGTTGACTTGGCCAATAATCCTCAGTCCAACTGTATCAAATTTTCTGTGTAATTAACGACCTTTCTCCAGCCAAGCATTTAATGGCTGTCATGTTTGACTACACTTTGACACATTTATATCTTCATCATCATAATAAACATTGCATTTTATGACTTTATAAAAATGCTATGCACATTCGAATTCTGTTTTATCTTACAAAATATAATTATTTTTCTTTGCAACAAGAAAAGGAAAACATAAATAGAAGTGTTACCTGCTCTCTGTTCTTTTTTCCATCTTCTGTGTGGTAGTGTTTATGTCCAAACACAATAAAACCACATGCACGCATCTCCTCCCTTAGGAAAGCTTGCCAAGAAGGCCTGGCTATATGTGATCTACTACTCAAGAAATCATACATGAGGGTCGATAACTCAAAATAATATGCTTTATTTCCTGTCTTTTAAAGTGATCTTCAAGATTTATACTTCCTTTTCATAGGATACTATCTCACTGAATTTTTAGAATTCATCATTTTAAGTAAAATCAACACCTTAGGGGAAGTATCATCCATATTTTGTCTTTTGTCTCCTCTAAAATGTCTTATTAAGCAACTGAATGGCTGATTTATGCAGAGAGCCTTTTTGGACAGTTTTCAATGCAGATTTCTGGGTAGTTCGAGTCCACCTTCTGCTCAAGACTTGACTGAAGTACTCAATTCCTTCTTTCTACTATAGCCCAATCTCAATATCTGTCCCTGAGAGAAAGACACAAAGAGCTCCCCCAAGAGCTCTAGTCTCCTTTGATTCTGGAAGGAGGGACTCACCTCTCTGCACAATGCCTAGGTCTATTCTCTGGCTGAGTGTACAGACTCAGAACAAAGGGGCACCTGTGAGTGGAATATTTGTTAGTTCAGCTGGTGGGGAGTCTGTGTCTGGATCCCTATCATGAATTAATAAGAACTCTCTGAGAGCTAAGGTATTACAATAGATGATCTCTCTATTAACTTCCAACCTTAGGGTTTTATGAATCAGTGATTTAAATGAGTAGACCTGAACTATGTAAGTCACAATGTCGACATGGTGAATAATAGGCGTGTGACACTGGAATAGGAAGCTCTGGGAAGAGTCAGTTAGGAAACTGCACAATGGGGATAGAAATGACAAGAGTTTGAGGATGGGGAGAGGGAGAAGAACTTCAGTCACTTCCCTTTGATGTGTCCCAGGTTGACTTTGTCAGCACTACTCGGTCATCACGATTGCCAATATATTATGAGCAACCAAGGGCAAGAGAAAGTTCTCACCTAATGAAAGAATATAGTATTATTCTCAATAAATAAAGCAATTAATTAAAGACTCCTTAATCCTAAAAAGGTGATTATATATCTATTACCATCATGGCAATGCGTGCTTTCCTTGTTGTGAACATGTTCTTTAGATATCCCTAGAAATGAAGCTTCGTGGGACATAAAATCCCAGCCCTTTAGCACCACATTAGAGCTAAGGACATTAGGTGATCATCTAGTCCAGCTCTCTCATTTTACAGGTGAGAGAACAGATGAAGTTGTGAAACTCAGATTTATCCAGAGTCTTTAACCTTTCCATGAACAGTTTTGGGAGTATGGCTATTCATTCTCAGGAAATGATGTAGAAAATTATAGGTTTATGTGTCATTGTCAACATTAAAAACTAATTCTCTTGATCCCCATTTCTCTTGATCCATGAATTATTGGACCAGACCCAGTAAGCTAAGTTCATCATTAACTTTTAACTCAACCCCGAAAAGAACAAAGAAAGCTACATAATCTCGCAAAGAGAAATACATGGAAATTTTTTTGACTCATTATCTATAAATTTTTGTATAGTTTTGCACTTGTAAATCCTAATTTTACTTCTATGAAATGCAGTACCACACTCTACTTGAAGTATCTCTCATTATCTTGACCAATCACAGTGTTCCTAAAGTATATCCGTTCCTAAGAGGCATGGAAGCTTTGAGAATTGAAAAATTCTATGCAATTTCAGATTAAATCATTAAGATCATTGTTTCAACATTAAGGGTAAATATCCAGGCAATTTAAGATGTTTATGTACTAACAATCTGTGTAGCTGTCCCCTTGTTAATATAACACAGAAGAACCACTAAATCAGTGTCCAGATCATCTTCTCAATATCAAAAGATGCACTTAAAATTGTTGCTCACAAGTATTGGCATCTTGCCTACAATTTCTCTCCCGAAGCAATTCTTTCATATTAATCAGAAATTCAGATACTTCCATAAACTCACTTAATCCTAAACATCCCTACCAAGAATACTTATTATTTAAAAAATGAGTTGATAAGTCTGAAGGATGACTGAGGGAATCATCCAATGACAAGTGTCCCACCCTTGCCGCTGTGGGGTAATCATCATGGGAATGAAGCACAGTCCACACTGGATAAGGCACAACTGACGGTGACATAAAGGTGCCCTAGACCCTTATACAAGTTTAATCCATCTCCAGGTTTGTTACATGACTTAATTCCAGTTAGATTATCTCTATTCATAAATGAAAGTGAAACTTCCCAAGAGAATACAACATCAAAGACAGAGTTTTACTTCAGTGTGGATTCCTCAAGGGTACGAATGGGAAGACGTGGTCACCCAACTACAGAAAAAAACTGGCCACCATGGAGCCCTCACCTGAACTGAGACATCCTTCCTCTCAAGACCCAGTTACTGATTCTTTCATTCATTTAGTCAGCATTTATTGGGAAGATAATATACATTTGGCTCTTGGCCAACATTGGGGATTCAAAGGCAAATAAGGTGTATTCCTTCTGTCAAGAAGCTAATCATCATCAGCCACTTTAGCAAGTAAATCCCCTGCTCCACTCGTGTCTGCATCCACAGTAAATGCCGTTGTAATTCATGAAAACTGAACAGATCAACCTGCACCGCCTTCTGCACTTAGTAAATCGAGGCTGTAATCTCTGTACATTCCCCTAAAGACTAACAGTTTTATACTTTAGATGATTCTTTCAGTAATTCCCAGCCTTTAACTTACCACAAAAGTGCCCCCAAGTTATTGGCTATTCAGTTTCATGTCTTACAGGAATTTAACCCACAGACTGTCTTTGCTACCCCCACATACACACACCTACACACATTCACACACATACACATGCTCTCACACACATGCACACACACGTAGACATACACTTCCACACGTACATACACTCACACACTCACACAAACACATGCTCTCACACACACATGTACATAGACACACACTTCCACGCATACATACACTCACATACACACACACACATGCTCTCACATACTCACACATACACATGCTCTCACACGCACATACACACACATATACATAGACACACACTCCCACACGTACATATACTCACATACACACTCACACACACATACACACACATGCTCTCAGACACTCACACATTCATACACACATATA
Source organism: Arctocebus calabarensis (assembly GCA_963573935.1). NCBI lineage: Eukaryota > Metazoa > Chordata > Mammalia > Primates > Lorisidae > Arctocebus > Arctocebus calabarensis. Next base: position 51,963 of record CAUYON010064066.1, read on the forward strand.
CACACACTCACACACACGCTCTCACACATTTGCACACACTCACACACATACATAGACACACACTCCCACACGTACATACACTCACATACACACTCACACACCCATATACACACACACTCACACACAGAGACTTTGTCTTCTGGCTTGTCTAGTTAGTGAATCTCCCTAGTGCTTCTTCAGCTCCATCAGCCTATAGATGTCACTTCAGTACAGTGACAGACAATGAGTCCACTTACTACCCAATGTCCCAAAATACTTCAGGAACATAGTTAGACAGCTTTTGACATCAGTAGGACTGACAGTAGTTGAGCCAAACCCTGGCCATAGGACTGGGGTTGAGGCATGACTCTTCTGCCTGTAGACATGTTACAAGATCAAGAAAATAGTTACTCTTACTGAGTCCTTATTCCACGCCACCCATTGGGTGTTCAGAGTAAGTACTTAGTGGGTATATTCATTCTTCACAAAAGTGCCATAGACACTGCTATTACCCCCATTTTAGAGAAAGGGAACTTGAGAGCTAGTAACTTGCCCAAGGCCACACAGCAGTAAGTGATGAGGGCCTGATTGAAACTTAATTAGCCTGACTTCAAAGGCCACTAATTAAGAGGACATAGTTAGAGAAACTGGAACCCAGGATCTTAGGGTGGCACTAAGTTAAGACTGATGAACTCCTCCTATTTCCTTTCATGAGAAGATCGTCCTTAGATTTTTGGTGGACACCAAGTATCATGGGAAATGTCCATTAGTCACACAATTTTGTCCATACCTTAGAGGAGCCTGATTTGCACCATCAATCTGCTTTCAAATTCTATGGCTTTTGATGTGTCAGTGTGCCTGTTTATAAAGCTCATCACTGGTGCCGACGTGAAAGAGAGCAAGGAGTTCTGAAAGGATCAGTGGCCAATAAAAAATGGATATTCAAGGTGGCAGCGGTGTGGGGTGATAGTGGGAGGCTGCACTGCCGAGAAGAGGCAGAGTTGGCACCAAGACCAGGGCAGGAGTCAAAGCTGGAAAGATGGGAAGGCTGAGGCTCAGGCTGTTCTCACTCACGGGGAGATGGGCTAGAGTTTCCTGTGGGCCACATCCATGGATGCTTGAGGAAGGAAGGACGGGTGCTGCTGCTGCCGTGTCTAATGTGCGACTCTGGCGCACCTCACTGCTGAGCTGCTGGAGCTGGCAGGCAGAGCTCCCAAGGATCTCACAGTAAGGCGCCTCATTCCACGTCACTTGCAGGTTGCAATGTGGTGAGGAAGAACTGGATTCTGTTTTTGAGGCTAGCAGAGCTGGGGGTTGTGTAATCCCTCATATCCATGAAACTCGGATTGGAAAAAAGGGACAGCACAAACTGCTCAGAGGTTGCTTTGACCAACCGTCTTCCTCCCACCACTGAACTGCGACTGGGACAGAAGAAATACTGGGGATATGTGGGATTTTAAAAGAGTTAAATGGAAATTCATAGACAATTACCGAAGACCTGAAAGAAATGTTTGTACATTCTCAGACTTGTAGCTTGATAAAAGTACCTTTTCATGTGGTGACAGTTGTGTGTTGATTGACTAGGTTTCTCCCTTGTGTTTTATACAAAAATGGAAGTGATAAACCATTTTTTACAAATTAAAAGAAAATGTTCAAATTTCACCATCACTGGCTCGTTAAAGTTCAGCTAGGAGTAGGACGGCTGGTTCCAAATGAAGAACCTTTTTCTCCTGCTTCAGAAACTTGCAATATCTTGTTTATTCATTAGAAAATAGTTTCCAGCACCTTGCATCAAGGCTAGTAAAGACACTCCCACTGCCCTGAGTCTCCACTAAAATGAAGCACACCGCCAACCATCTTTAACATCGGTAAATGAGTCTCACAGACACTGAAGTGTGTCTAGTTGAGAGCTACGTGACAGACAGCCACGGGGCCTCCATGATTGATGGTGTCAATACGAAGTTGCATGTTTGTCATCTGGGGGCAATAATAGTGATGATGGCATATTCCTCCTTTCAATTCTTACTTTCCTCTGAAGGAAGACTGCTCATTTATTTCCTCTGAGGATTCGCCTACAAGATGGATATACCATCACACATTTAAGGGAGGAGGAAGAGAAAGCTGCTGCACGAGTTCCAGGGAAAAATGAAAGCTGAATCATCCTCAGTAATATCCCAAATTTATATCCCTCAGTATCACAAACTGAATTACCTCTATAAACGTTAGTTTACAAAAACAACTTTTCACTTACAGCTGCATGGTGAAGAAGCACATCACATCCATACAGTAAGGATTTTATTTTCAACCTAATGTGCCAATGGCAGTTTCCAATAAGAAGAAGCAATTTGCTAGTCTAGCCAATTATAATTTGTCCTTGGCTGAAGATGACAACAGTCTGTACCTCTGGTTTGTTGAGAACATCAGAAATATATCCCTAATATTTAATCTGCTTCTCTGTGAAGTTAAGCATTAAGGGGGTGATTAAAATTCAGCTTAACTTTGGTACCAAATCAAAGGAAAGCATTATTATCTGATGGTAGAAGAGGGTTTTTGAAACTTCCCAAGGGAGCAATGGCATGTGTTTAAACCCAAGCCCTGAGGACAGTATCAGAGCTCAGTGCTTTCAGTCACATGCCTCTCTTCTTTACCCTGTGGGCATAGGGTATCTGGAGCTGTCTATATTACTGCACACAGATGTCTTTAAACATGCAGCTCTCACTTTATCTTTACCAAAACATGACCCTGGTCTGTAATGAGAGGCCACAAATAAGAGACATGATTATGTCCCCGATTTCCTGTGTAATGATCAGATAATCATTTTCCCTCTTTTTGCCTGAGCTATAGTATTAGGATACATCAGAGAGATGGTTTATGAGGTTGTTATGATGGCAGGATTAGATGAAAAATCAGATTGGAGATGTTTCCTGGGCTAATAGGCTTTAAAAGATAAAGAAGTTAATGGTATCCAAATATTTACCCAAGAAAACACTTTTGAAGTTGACCTACCACTATTATATCAATGCAACATTAGATTATTAGTGTGATGAAATACAAAACTTTGCTTTCTAATTAAATGCATTTTTTATATCCTGGCCATGAACTGGTGAACAAGAAACTAAGCCTAAATTATCTCCTCTGACTCAAGAAGCAGACAAAAGTCTTGGGAAGACTTACTAATTCAACAACCTTTCATTGAATGTGTACTCCATGTCTGGTTTGGTTTTTCTAGAGGCACAGAGATGGGTAAAACTTGGCTCCAGTCTCACTGGACTCGAGCAAGATTGAAGGAGACACAGCTGCTTCCCATTTCTGGCCATTACACCCGCCTTCACTTACATGCTCACACCTTCCATCAGCTTACCTATCAGCTGAACTCTGTGGAAATCCACTCTCCTCTGTTCTCTACCTAGTTAACTCCTACTTACTATTCAGAATTAGCTCTGTGCCCGGCACATGTATTTCCTCAATCAGTATTATTAAATGAATAAATGTAGGAATAAAAGATTATGATATGACATGAGACGTTCTCAGATTCAGGAGAAAGCAACGTGCTCTGAGACTCTGAGACCAGGTAAGGCTCTCAAAGAAGACTTCACAAAGGATGTCTGAGGTGGTGATATTTGAGATAGACTTGGAAGAATGAACAGTGGTAAAGAATGAATAAGAGCGACAGGAGAAGAGGGTTATAAAGTGATGACAAAGCAAAGGGAACACAATTTGCAAAGGCATGAAGGAATAAGTGAGAAGTGGTGTTGGACAAATGCAAGCCAGGGTGACTCAACACAAAGCACCCTGAGGACAGTGTAGATAAAAAAGTATGCTTGAGCTGTATGCTAAAGGCCTTAGATGCCAAGGTTAAAAGTATTGCTTTTGTCCTAAAGTGATGGGAAGTCACTGACGACTTAGTGGCAGGCATACCTGTTGAGATCCAGAGGCAAATTAAGGGACTGAAAAACAGTAACCACTCTCACTTAAGGACAATCAAAGGAATTTATTAAAAGATATTGTGGTGGGCACCTGTAGTCCCAGGTACTTGGGAGGCTGAGGCAAGAGAATCGCCTAAGCCCAGGAGTTGGAGGTTGCTGTGAGTGGTTGATGCCACGGCACTCTACTGAGGGCAAAAAAGTGAGACTCTGTCTCTACAAAACAAACAAACAAACAAACAAACATATATATATACACACACGTATATATTAAAAGATATTAAGTACTTCAGAGCCACTCTGGGATAGATAACAAATATTGACTTGGGGGTTTTAGCAAAGGCCACTGATCACACATTCCACTGACCATGTCAATGACCCTAGGCACTAGTTGGCAAAACCTTAACAAATAAGACAGCCATTTCTGTCACCTTTGACAAATGAATTCCCCACAGCACCTCCTTTCTCACATTGCTCCTTCAAATCAAAGTCTTGCACACATTCTTCTGATGGGCAGAGCCATGGTCACATGTTAGTACTATATAGCTGCAAGAGAGGCTGTAAAGTTCATTTCTAGTTTCTTCCTGGGTGGGTAGGATCCATGATGTGGGAAATTGCAGACAGAGGAATGCAGAGGTTCTAAAGAGGCCGAGGCCACAAATCATGGAAACTGTCCACTGCCACAGAAAAACATAATCAAATTTATATCATAAAAGTTAAGGGGCTGCATTATTGAAAATGGATTGCAGAAAAGGAGAGTTGGAGAACAGGGATATCAAATTAGAAGACAAGAGCAGAAGATGAAGGGAGTGCGGGCTTTAGTGCTGGCAGTGGACACAGAAAAAAATGAACTAAAACATAAGATCCTGCGAGAAAGGACCTACTCTTTTTCACTTCTGAAACAATAGCACACAGTAGGTTTCCAATACTTTTTTTCTTTATTATAATGGTGAGTAATCTACATATAGTAAAATTCACATTAGATGTGAATTTTGTTTGGGGGGGTGGACAAAGTCTTATTCTGTCACCCTGGGTAGAGTGCCATGCCATTATCATAGTTCACAGTAACCTCAAACTCCTGGGCTCAAACAATCCTCCTGCCTCAGCCTCCTTTGTAGCTGGGATTACAAGTGAGCACCATAATTATCCTTTTCATTATAGTAGAAACAGGGTCTCACTCTTACTCAGGCTGGTCTCCTGAGCTCAAGCAATTTTCTTGTTTTGGCCTCCCAGAGTGCTAGGATTACAGGGGTGAGCCATCACACATGGCCATTGGGTGTGAAGTTTTGAAAATTGTATACCATAGTGTAACCACCATCACAGTTGAGATCTAGAACAGTTCCATCACTCCTAGATTTCTTCATGCTGCTCTTCTGCAGCCAATGTCTCCACTCCACCTGCCCACTAGCACCCACACACATAGAAGCATGTGACCTTCTGAGCTGACTTCTTTCCCTTCACACAGTGCTTTTGAGGTTCAACTTTATGGTGCTTATAAGAATATCATAATTCACGTCTTTGTTATTGCTGAGTACTGTTCCTGGTGTAGAGGTACCAGTGTTTGTTTATCCATGTCTCAGTTGAAAGGCATTAGTGTGGTTTCCAGTTTGGGGCATTAGAAATCATGCATGCTGGCTGGGTGCGGTGGCTCATGCCTGTGAGCACTCTGGGAGGCCAAGGCAGCAGGATCCTTTGAGTTCAGGAGTTAAAGAACAGCCTGAGCAAGAGTGAGATTCCGTATCTATTAAAATAGAATGGAAACATTCCCTGGGCATGATGGTACTTACCTGTAGTCCCATTTACTTGGGAGGCTGAGGCAAAAGGATTGCTTGAGCCCAAGAGTTTGAGGTTGCTGTGAAGTTTGATGATGTCACAGCACTCTAGCCTAGGCAACCAAGGGAGACTTTGTCAAAATGAAACAAAGTCAAAATAAAATAAATAAAATAAAAATAAACCTTCCATGTTTTTGTGTAGACATAGTTTTCATTTCTTTAGGTAAATACCTAGGAGTGGGAGCACTGGGTTGTATAAACATGTGTTTAATTTAATTTGGACACTGGAAAACTGTTTTCTAAAAGAAATGGATTAGAGTTCCAGTTGCTCCCCATCCTTAGAAGCACTTGATAAGGTCATTTTCTTTTTTTTAATTGTCATTTTCTTAAGCCATTCTAATATGTATAGAATGGTACCTCCTTGAGATTTTAATTTGTTTTTCCCTAAAAACTAGTGATGTCAATCTTCTTTTTATAGTATTTTAATGTATCTTTTTGGTAAAATGCTCAAATATCTTACCTATTACTTTTCAACCAATAGTTGATAAATCTATAAATAAGCTGATACAAGAGACATTTAGAAAAATAAAATTACTTCTACCTGGTATAACTGGATATGGCTAACGAGAGAGAAAGGAGGCTGTTGAGTAAGGCACCTGACTTGTTTGGCTAATGTTGATTCAGAGAGTTTAACGGAAGGACTCAGTTAGCATCACCAAAAGTGGCTGTTCCTATGTCTTCCAACTAATTATCACCATTCCATAGTTCCCATCTCTATCTAAAGTGAATTTTTCTGCATTTGTAAAAACAGATGAACCTAAATTGGCTTTTATCTCCTTCTTGTAAAAGACATAAATAAATCTCAAAACAAATCCCCTATCATTCTCCAGGAAACCCTGACCTGCACTCAGTGTTTGTCCCCCTCCCCCAAAGAGTACTAAATAAATACTCAATCTGGAGAAAGACAAACGTGAACCTGAGAGCTGTAGGCCTTGGAGGCTAATTAAATGGTTGATCCTTTGTAATCATCTTCCCTACAGTGAAGGATGCTGAAAAGCAAGGTCAGGAGATTATGCTTTGCTGCCTCTTGAATCATTGAAGAACAAAAGGTTCTTTGACAGCAGGGGGTAGCTGATTGCTGATGGAGAAAGTAGAGTTGCTTTCTTCACGGGAACTTCCAGACTGTAAAAATAACACGGTGGGTTGCATCTGAGCCAAGCCCGTACTCCTCCCGGCCTCTGGCTGCAGCTGAGATGGAGCCTGTTAAATGGTCAGAGCAGCTGACGGTCACGGATGCCGGAGCCAAGAATGGAGTAGGGCCTGTCAGGATGGGGTGCTCCAGCAAGGATCAGCTCATCTTGGTCCCCAGTTAAAACAGTTATAGTTGGACACAGACAGCAGGACAAATCAAGAGAAGAAAACAAAGTATAGAATGGGGGGGGGGCACCATAAAATTAGTATGGAGAAAAAACAATTGAAAAAAATATACTGTGCCCTGAATCAGATGATGCAATATATTGAAAAGGCCAGTCAGTGAGGGTTCCTCCCAGCCTCCGCTGATTCTCCTACTTGGTGGGGGTGGGGAAGGGACAGTGTGGGAGCTTCAAAGGTCATTGCTTTTAGCGCTCCCTCCTCTAGTAATACAAGTGATAGAAGGGCACAAGAGAGTGTATCCCCCCGCCCAGAGGAAGTTGTTTAGTGGCATTACGAGTTAGAACTTGGATCTAGTGGTTTGCTCTCAGTCACTTTGCTAAAAACGTCAGCTAGAAAGAAAGCAGCCCCAATACAGGGTCTGCGACTGGGCACTTCCTAGAATTCTGCACAGGGCTTTTGATGAAGCTTTCGCTTTACCTCAACCTTATCTCTGCTACTATAAAAAAAAAAAAAGTCCACCAAAAAAGGTCCATCCTGCACCTCAGAATCCTGCAGATCCTGGCCACACTACTAGGGCATCTAACTAAAAGCCACAAGAGATAAATCTCCCTCTTCTTGGAACATCTATTTTATTCCTCATTGAATAATTTTAATTATTATTTATGTATAAAAGCAAAGATACAAATAATAGACAAGAGTGCAAAATTCAGAAGAGTTTTTCATATAAATGACAGCATTTCCAAAAATTTTGAGATCATAGCAAGTTTCCTTGGCTATACTCTCAAATATATTTTCTCTAAGCAAAACACACCCTCTATGAAATAGCAGAGTTATAGAATTATTCAGGGAAGAGAGCTGGGGAAGGACATCCTGCCCAGCACCACCACGGTTTCTTTCCTTCCTCTGTGAGGTTGTCTCTGGGGCAGAGACTCAACATACATACTTGATACAACTTGAAAATAATACAAAGCAACAAATGTAAATTGCAAAACAACATAACACAAGGGAATCACCGTCTGTAAGGAAGCTGCAGAAGCGAGTGGGTGTATGGTAAGGAGACCTGAAGCAGAGATGGAGATCTGGTGGGTTTTCAACTGTTCTGGGGCTAATTCAAGGACAGGAGTAGGCAGAGGGAGCCCACACTCGGTCCGGGTTATCTGGAAGCACAGAGAGGACAGTTTAAAGATCTGCAACGGCCTCCTGTTACTGCGAGGGCACGGTTCTCACACTAGCAGGGCTCGTCCAGACTAGATAACTGCCCACGTTTGGTTGTTCTTCAGTAAATCAAAGGCGTTCATTACTGCCTCCTGCATGCTGCAGGATAGACAGGGCTAAAGGGAAAATCATTGGCTGTGCCCGGTGGCTCCTTTTGGAGTCATTTGCTGCTAGTGATGGTGTCAGACAACTGTCGGGAGCGCTGTTTCATTCCTGCCCCGATGCTGGGCTCAACCCCAACTGATGGAAGCCTGCCATCCATCACCTGCACACAGCCATCTGAGCCTCGAAGATGGACAGGTGCAGCCTTCACCAAGGTGTGGACACTGACAATTCCCTTGTCCTGCCATGGGTTCTGCAGTAATTCAAGCTTTATTCCCTAGTAGTCTCTGGGCTTCGAAGACGCTGCTAACACAGGTTGGTATGAGCAGACTCCGAATCAAAGTGCTCCTGTAAGCCACAAAGAACTCAGATAAAGCTAGAAGTTTGTATAATTACACAGTGAAGGGTTAAAAACAATGGCTTTTTGAGCAAAGGGTTGGATTATTTACAAACAGTTGGTAATAATTTTTAGAAATCATTTGTTCAGACAATAACTATTGATTGCTACTTGGAGGTAAGCTCTGTTCTAACCTATACCCCAGCACTGTCTGATAGTTTTGCCGATGGATTAAACATAAAAGAATTGTTTAAAAGTAAACATTACATACTTGGATAAATACTTCAGGATAAGATGAAAAGCAAATGTCTTCCTCATGATCTCCATTCCATCCCACTTTGGATGGGCTAATAACCTGTTGTTAATTCTCTAGTCATTTCTCTCCCTGTACATAATGTGTGTGCGAGCTTAAATATAACCAACTGAGGAGAGTAGTGTTGTTTTGTTTTTGACAAAATGCTCTTGTGCCATACACACAGCTCTTTAACAAAATCTTTCCATTTAATAATGTATCATGGATATTTGCCCATTGGTCATACATATCTTGTTATAAAAGCTATATCACTTTACGCTAAATTAACTTGGCTCATTCAATTCATGATTCCCTCTATTAGTTAATATCAAGGTCGTTCATAACTTTTTCCTATTACAATGAGCCAGTGGTGAATATGTCCTTGTGGGCTTGTGCAAGAATCTCTGTAAGATGATTTCGAGAAGTGAAGTTGTTGAGACTATCACTGTGCATAGTTTAAAATTTATACAAATGGCACTATGTGTCCTCAAAAATGGTTTACCAGTTTCCACTCTGATCAGGATCCCATTGGAGAGCTCAATTCCTTCTAGCTGTATCAGTATAGGACATTACAAATCTTGACAAGTTTTGGCACTCGGAAACCTTTCCAAAATGCATTAAGAATTACTTTTATTGTCTTAAATAACATTTCACAATCACTATTGAAAAGGAAGGTTTTTTCATTTGTAGGCCATTTTTATGTGCATTCTAGAAATTGCCAATCCGTATAATTTACTTGGTGCTTCCATTAGGGTGAGCTCCCAGGGACAAAGCTTTATCTTTTCATGTTTATTTGCAATAGCTGTTTATAGAGAAATTGGTACTTAGTCTTCCATGTCCTGTGTATTTTGCAAGCCAGTTTTCTTCTCCATTTGTTTTCTTCTGTCTTATTATATCTTCTATGTGCAGATAACACCTATTCGCTCTTGCCTCTCTGTTCTTACTTTAAAGTGGACATTTAGATATTGATTACAAGCTCTGAGTGCAGATTCAGGACCTGACAAAGGGTAGACTTCACCATGAGATCTCGTTGAAGGCTGATTCTTCCCTGAAGGACCCCCAAATATCAGAATCTGTGGGTTTGTTCCCTGAAGTGTTGCCCAGTTTTTCCAGAAAATAATCTGTTTCTGCATGAGAGAATTGGTGAAGTGGAAGATTTTCAGAGATATCCTGGAATCCTGCCAGTGAACGTCAGCTTAGGATTTCACTTTTTAAGTGTTTGGAGTTGTACCTCATTCCCCTGTCTTCAGCCTGAGCCCTTACTTGTCCCCTGGGAGTCAAAACATTCTCTCCTCAAATGTCTCCAGAGCAGAGGTTCTCAACCTGTGGGTCGTGACCCCTTTGAAACAATGAAAATACATCCTGTATATCAGATATTTACATTACGATTCATAACAGTAGCAAAATTACAGTTATGAAGCAGCAACGAAAATAATTTTATGGTTGGGGGTCACCACAACATGAGGAACTGTATTAAAGGGTCGTGGCATTAGGAAGGTGGAGAACCACTGCTCCAGGGTCTATGACTGCCACCTCCTGTTGGGGAGATGGTGTGCACCTGGCTTCACGGATTAAGAGGTGTGAGCTGGTGCCCTGACTACCCCTCAGAGCCTTTCCCCAGACCTCCCAGGCCCCCCTCAGACTGCTCTCTAACCCTTCATGGGAACTCTATTCCTGAAACTTATAAAGCTTCTTGAGATGACTGAGCGCGCTTGTGCTGATACCCCATTCTGAAAGTACTCATGTGTTTACCATTCTTCCACCTCTCTGCCTTTCATCATCCAAACACATATTAAACTGCTCTTCTGCTCTTCTGCCCAGGCAGCAGAGCAAGACCCTGTCTCAAAAAAAAAAAAAAAAAAAAGAAGAAGAAGAAGAAGAAAGAAAGAAAGAAAAAAGTCACTATTCTTTCCTCTTCTGTTTTATTTATGCTAAAAGTCACTATTCTTTCCTCTTCTGTTTTATTTATGCTCATGGGCTGTGTTTTTTGAAATCTTTTACTGTTGTTTTAGTGAATGAAAACATTTCAAATTGTATATAAAACCAGCACATTGTACCCCATGATTGCATTAATGTACACAGCTATGATTTAATTAAAAAAATAAATAAAATTTTATTTCCAATCTTTCTTATTCAAGTCTTCCACATAGCTTGTTTCAAATACATATATTTCTGGGAGTGTCTGTTAATTTCTGTGATGTAATTTTTCTGAAGCAATCATGATAAATGGGCAGAGAAAGGTTGGAACCAATGGAAAAAGTTCTGAACTAGAAATTAGAAAACAGGCTTTATTCTTGATTTTGCCACTAACTAGCCCGTTTTCATGAGGAAATCATCCCATCTCTTAAAGGTTCAATTTCTCCATCAGTAGAGTGGGGGGTGTTAGCTATGAGAGTGACTAGGTTTGACCCTCATTTTAAAAAGTGGTGGTTATTTGAATAAAGATGTCCAGACCGGGAGCAAGATTATCCTGGATGGTGGGGCATGTCTAGAAGATGGAAGGGGCTGGAGGGACCGTCATCATGGGTTAAGATACCACTCCACATAACAATAGAATTTGCAGATTTGGAATCAGGGAACTTGTGTTCAAATATTCAATGCATAAATTATAGTCATAAAACAGCTAGAGGACTCATCTGTAAAAGATACACTTGTTTTGTAAGGTTTGTGTTTTTCTGTTTGTAATGTGTCCTCACTAATTGCTGAGTATTTTACAGATACTTCTGAAGGTTTCGGGCACACCCCGACTCTCTGAAGTGCGTGACTCTTTCTCCAAGACCTGATGTGCGGGAACCCAGCGTAATTCAGGGTGGGACCCTGGCTGAAAGGTATGCTGGCACTGTTAAAATTGTGTTTCCCATTTGTGAGACTGGAGTTGAAAAAATGGACTGGTCTGTGGAGCTGCCCATGAGGCACGCATTCGGCTTTGCTCGTCTGAGTGATGGACCACCAATGTGGAGGGGGAGGCACAATCCCAGGGGTGCCGCCAAGGTGTTAGCCTTGAGATCGGGTAGCAGAGGGGTAAAGACTTTGAGTAGCCTGAGAGCTATTTGTGGCAGGGCAAAAAGCCGACATAAACAGGATGCTCAAACAGCACAGGCAAAAGTTAAAGGCGTCTCACCGAAAGGTGGGAGAAGACGTGGAAAGGAGTAGGACTCTTGCAAAGGTTGCCCCATGCACTTAAAAGAAAGAAAAACTGTTCCTAAAGAACACCTTCATACTTATCCTTTCTTTGCTTGGTAATTTCCTTCTCCAAAATGAGGGGGACTGGGAAAGAAAAGAGATAGGTGGGTGCATTGAACATCAAGATTTCAAACTATGACATGAGGAGAATGTCTTGAAGAGTGTGATCCAGGCTGAGACTGAGCACAGATGCAGCCAGTCTGTCTGGAACTTTATCCATGACTCTGAACGTATGATGTGCTGAGCACCAAGGGATGGGCAAGAGCAATTTTAAAGAAAGACATTTTCTTTTAATGTCGGTAATCAAGTTTATCAACATTCTCAAAGTTCATTTAAAAAATGAAATTCCTAAGAGCCGCTTCTTTTTCAATTACTCAAGCTGACAGGCCCATTTTGACGTGTCATTTCTGATGGATTAGGCCGGTCAAGTTGCATTAGATTATACGTGTCACCAGCACAGCATTAGTAATGTCGTTGAACAGGATGTGGAGAGCAGTGACTAGTGTCCCAGGGACGCTGCTTTCTGGAAGATGAAGGCATCTGAGTATGTATTTCTCACCTCTGATTCCTTTTCTTGAGCCTCACTTTCTCTCCGTTGTGATGTCTCCGATGGCCTCTCACATGCCTTTTGCTACACTTGACCTCCTCCCATTTGCCAGTTCCCCAGAGAGAGCTGACTGGTGAAAAAGCCTTTTTCCGTCCCTTCCCCTGGTCAGTTCGATGTGAACGCGGCCGGTGAAGAGGGTACCCGTGGAAATGAAGCTCACCTTGTTGAAACTTAAGCAGTCTCCAAATAGCATGGCTGGAGTTTCCAGGGCTTTTACCACTGAACCTGTTTCACTTACTGTTACTGCTTTTTAAACAACAAAAAATGAGTTAGCTGTCTTAAAAAATTCATGGTATAATATGGGGTAACTCATAGATAGCCCTGAGTAGAAAACTGAAGCAGACTTTGAAAAGGACCAGAACTAAAGACCCTCTTGGGGCCTGCACCGTCTCTCTATGTAGGGACGAGCATCTCCCATCAGGACTCCACCGATTTTGAGTGGTATGTTTTCTGTTCTTTGTGACACCTCCAGGGAGAGAGGGCTTGTGCACCTAGTGGGGTCTTTTCCCACCATTCAGCTAGAAGAAAAAGGGTTTCTTGATTGATCATCCCTGCCACCCTGGACTCACGGGGAAAGGGAATTCCCAAGGTGAGGGGGAAGAGCTGCGTGGTCTGCAAACAGCCCTATTCCCACTGTAGCACCAAAGGGGCTGGTTGCCAGGAAGCGGGGGCTGGGCGGCAGAGACAGACACAGGAAATGCTGTATTTTGGTATTGTTGGGTCCCAGTGAAATCAAGTGTGATAAAGCAGTTACAAAAAGAACCAATCAATAGGAGAATCTGGGGATGATCACCAGGTCACCAAAACTAAACTCAGAGAGGCCTGCGACAGCAGGGCGACGGAGGAGTTAAACGCCAAGTTCAAAGAAATGGCGTTTTCTCTGATACTTTTCTCATGACACTTTCTCAGCTGTAAAAGGAGGAGAGAGCAGCACCATCCTTCGCAGGGTGGGTGTGAGGATTAGCGGACGGATGGCGCCCAGTCCCGGGTGACAGCCGCTGTGTGTTCTTGAGACAATCCCAAGATTGTCGGGAGGGCCTGACTTCATATGGCGTATCCCCTTCTGTTGTGTATGTCCCCCCCCTGTTATTAAGGAGGGTTTTCTTTCTGAATGACGCTGTGTTCAGAAGCCTGTCAGACACTCTCACAGGTCAGGGGGGAGTACAGAGCAGACCATCTCCTCTGCACTAACCCTGCCCACCTCCAGGCTAAGCACAGTCCCTCCTGCCTGCCTCTGGACTTCAGGGCACCATGGAGGATGACAATTTCCCCGAGATAGGAAGAGGAGAGGAGAAGAGCAAAGAAGACCAGAGTGACACGTGTGATGAGGCTCTTTTGGAGTCTGCACAGTCTTAGAAGCCAAGAGAGAAACTGGGCCATTCAAGAGCTGCTCCTTACCTACAGGCCCGGCATGCCCAGCATGGCTAAGACACGCTAACGGGCACTGCTCGCTGCAGGCACCAACCCTGTGGGTTACATACAAAGACCAAAACGTTTGCAAGTTCAACTGCCTAGTTTCAGCCTAAGAACTCCAGAGAAATGCGTAGTTTCTCGGTCCCACTTAGTTTTAGGTAGTCAGATACCACGTTGGCTGATTGGAGAATTGCTAACACTTTCTCCTCTCCAAAGGCCATTTAAGGTTTTCGGTTTTACTTCTACCAGGTCAATATTAATTGGAGCTGCTACTGACGTCTGTAGATACTGGAGTGACAGGATTGCATTGACTCCTGGTCTTCTTTCCGATCCCATCGAGAAGCATCCCTTTCCCCCGAGACTAATAGGTCTTGCCTTTTCCTTCTCTCTCAGACTGCTTCAGCTCATTAATTGTTATGATGCTGCAGAATATCTGGGAGAAAGTTCATATTAATGACTGTCTAAACCCCGAAGAATGTAAAGTATTGTTATTGGCAAAGGAGATAACAATTACAGCGACAGTGAATTCGGCAGACAGTGTTTTTCAGTCGAGGGAGAGAGTATCATCTTAGGCTCTATGAAATTTTAATTAAAAGAATATATAGGCTCAAATAATATACAGCAGACACAAAACATATAGACTGTCTCCAGTGAATTTTTTGTTCCTGAGATGCCAAAAAGAGAATGACTTGGCTCATGGGCCACGTAGACAACCCATCATTCTGAGAACCCTTGATTTGTTTTACGTCTTACAGGAAAGATGAGTCTGAAATGCAGGTAGTTTGATATAACTGAAAACTATATGTATATGTTTATATAAACAGAGCATAACCAAGATAGTCCTAGACATAAAACTATTTTTATTTTTGATTTCATTTTTATGAAATCAGAACTGTATACATTTATGGGGTACAATGTGATGATTTCATTTAGAATGTGGAATGCTTAAATCAAATTGCTTAACATCACCATAACCTCAGTTAATTATTTTTTGTGTTAAGATATTTGTAATTTACTCTTAGTTATTTTGAAGTGGACCCTTGCGTTGTGCACATTAGGAGAGAGCCCTCCAAATGCCTTTCCTCCTCCCACCAAGTGCCCACCCTTCTTTCCTCCTTTTCTCTCTCCTCCCCTCCCTATTGCTAGACTATATTTTTAGACCTAAGTATCTTAAAATGCCAAGGATTTAATTTTTAACTTTAATCCATAGTGATCTTGCCATTTGGGTATACTATTGATAACTGTTTAGTAGCCTGCCTCTTGTTATTAAATTATAAAAATTAGAATTTTCCAGCCATTTGTCTGGATGCCTCTTTATGGGCATCAACTCTATTACCAAATTCAATTAGAAAACTGAATTTTCCCCAAGTTTGTATAATGTTCCTGAAATCTTTCACAAAGCATACTTCAATAGCTAATTGGACATTGTGATGGCAACTTAGTCCTCATGGGGATGAAGACTCAACTTTATAAGTTGTAAAGACTCTTCTACCTAGCAGTAACCTTTCTGTTCAAAAATGAGAGAATAAGCCATGTTTCTGCTTCCAAATAGAGGTTTATGAGAAAAACATCTAGATAATTGACTAAGAGTTTCACTTTGTTGTCTTAACATATTGGCGCCAGGAAGTCATCCTCACACGATTCATCCTGTAACTGCAAGGGCACTGCCTCAATTCAGAAAGTATTTAGTCAATGGCCCGGGGGCCTGTGGGAGACTCCAAGGTGACTAAGAATACCGCGAACTGCAGTGATGCAAACAAATCACGGCATGGAAGAGAGCAAAGGGGGGTGCTTAGAGCCAGGGACCCCGGGACTGACCTGTGCGATGCCAATACCAGCCAAGGGAGCAGGGGTCAGAACTGGCAGCAACTGGAGGACACAGGGAGAGCCCCAACTGGACGTGCTTGACTTAGGTGAGTCAGTAAACATCTCTGACATCCACGTCCCACCTGTGAAGGGCAAGTGATGATCTTTCTTCACAGAGTTGCTGCACAATGTAGAAAAGGTTTATAAAGCCAATATGACTTGAATTTGAGGGGCAGGTAAATGAGGGATTGCATTTTAACACATCACTTTCACTTCATGGTAATTACCAGTTTGATTTTGAAAGCAGTTTTTGTTTGTTTCATTTTGTTTTCAGGGGGTTAGAGCTTCACTCTGTCACCCTGGGTAGGGTGCTGTGGCATCAGCTTAGCTCACAGCAACCTCAAACTCCTGGGCTCCAGCAATCCTCCTGCCTCAGCCTCCCCAGTAGCCATGATGCCAGGCCAGGCCACAGTTTTAAAAGAGATTAGACCTCTAGAAACTTCAATGCATGCTAAATAAAAATGTAAACATATAAAAGTTTTTATTTGTTTTCAGTCCAACCCAAACAAAAATATTCAAATATAAAAAGAGAATATAATTATTTTCAATCATTTAAAATTTATGATCTTGTCATCATAAATTTAAATGCAGTCTATTTGATGACATGAAAATTCCAGTAGCGCTAATCTTTTTTCTTTTATACACCCACTCAACCTGTGTGTACTGGGGTCTAATCACTATTGATGCAGTGTTTGCTCTTGGATAATTTTAATTACTCTGTAAATTCTTTTTAGTTCCAGTGTCACTTTCTATTGCAAGATTAGTTTTTGATTAAATAAAGGTGTAATTTTAAGTGTTGTTGTCTCCTCTGAGATTAAAGTTAATCAAATAACTTTATATTTAGTTTACTGCAACAAAAATTGAAGTTAGATCTCCCGGATACTTTAAAGAAACAAAATGTGATGGTAGAAAATTAAAGATGCAAAAAAATTTATATGAAGTACTTAGAATAGCTAAATTCATAGAGACAGAAAATAGAATGGTATTTACTAGGGATAATGGGGAGGATGGGGAATAAATAATTTTTTAATGGGTACAGAGTTTCAGTCTGGAATGAGGAAATAGAGATGAATGGTGGTTATAGTAGCACATGATGTGTATGTACTTAATTCCACTGAATTGCACACTTAAAAATAGTTAAAATGGAAAATTATGCTATGCATGTTTTACCACAATAAAAAAATTAAGTTAAAAATGCAAATAAGATTTTAATTACCACCTTGCTCCTAAAGGGCCCTGGCTTTCTGGCTTTCTTTGTTGGTTTGCAAATTTCAGTTCACTGGGGGCAAGAGGAGTGATCAAAAATAGAAATTTAAAATTATAGTGGCATCTGCCAAAGTTCTTTCAAATTTAAATAAAGTTCTAGAGATTGCACAGATCATTGAAACTGTCTCTGTTGATTTCCTCACATCTAACTGGCTTTTAAAAATGATTAGTTACAAAAAGGAGAAAATGATTGACTTTTAGTCAGATGCTGGGCACTGTGCTAGATCCTCACTGCTGGTTTTGTCTCCCTCTATTCTCACAAGAACTTGTGAGTATTTTATTATTCCCATTTTACAGAAGAGGCAAGTAAGACCAAGACTGTATCTGACAAGCTCTGGTTAATATTCCTGGTAATCTATGAGTTCAGTGACTTGAATCCGTGTCCCCTATGCCAAGGCCCTTTCAGATTATTTCATTTGGTTTTATTAGTGTGCTAATGAATTAATATTTTGTTCATTTCCCCAGTATGACTGGCTGGTTGTTTTAGTGGTGTATATGGTGCCCCACAGCAGAAAGAGGAATGACCAAGATCATTGCACTAACTTTCAGTGTCAGTAAGTTGAGCTAGATCAGAGAACCCCCTGAGAGCCTTGCTCTCCCCGGCTGTAAATAACACGCGCTCTGCTCAACTGAGTGATAATTTAAAAGTCAAAAGTGATGATATGTGGAAAAGGACCTGACACTGATTAAGGTCAATTAAACAAGCAAATCCAGAATTTGTAGCCACAGTGTCTCATTATTGCAAAGATCTGTACAACCTGTCCAGCTACCTTATCACAGGGAAATAATTTAAAGCCTTTGGTTTGAAAAGTTCTTCTGTTCCTTCATTTTCCCATGATTATCTCTCCATCCTTTCTGTAAGGCTAATCAACTGCATTCTAACATTAGCTGGTGTGAAGGTAGCGTGCAGCCATTATGAGGTCGAGAGGCTCGTCTCCAAAGCGACTTTGACTTCTTCCCTGTTGCTCCATAGCCCTCCGAGCCCTAGTCTTCTCCCTCTCAAGAGGAATCTCAGAGTCAGACACCAAAGAGAGCAGTCATTGGTGCCTGTGCAACGGCTCAGGAGCCGTCATGTGTCAACACCACACATCTGGCATACAACTGGCTTTCCTGTTTGGACCTGTCTTGGATGCGGTGTGCTGAGACCCTTCCGGGCAGGTACTAGGTGCCAACAAATGAGGTGGTGGCCACAAAGAAGACCTTAGGCTGGCAGGGAGAACATAAAAATGATGCGATCACACTGCCAATGCTCCTTCACAATTTAATCGTGCTGCTGGGTGGCTTAGGGAGAATTTATTTTCTGTAATAAAGAAACAAGAGGGCGGCACGTATGGCTCAGTGAGTAGGGCGCTGGCTCCACATACCGAGGGTGGCGTGTTCAAACCCAGCCACTGCCAAAACTGCAACAAAAAATAGCCAGGTGTTGTGGCGGGCACCTGTAGTACCAGCTACTCGGGAGGCTGAGGCAAGAGAATCGCCTAAGCCCAGGAGTTGGAGGTTGCTGTGAGCTATGATGCCATAGCACTCTACCGAGGGCAGTAAAGTGAGACTCTGTCTCTACAAAAAAAAAAAAAGAAACAAGAGCTAGAGGCCTTGGCTCATGCCTGTCATCCTAGCATGCTGGGAGGCTGAGGGGGGAGGAAGGCTTGAGCTCAGGAGTTTGATACCAGCCTGAGCAAAACAAGACCCCAACTATGCCAAAAATAGAAAAATTAGCCAAGTGTTGTGGTGAATGTCTAATACACCCAGCTACTAGGGAAGCTGAGGCAAGAGAATGGCTTGAACCCAGGAGTTTGACGTTGCTGCGAAGTAACATGAAGCCCTGGGAAAGAGAGTGAGACTCTGTCTCAAAAAAACAAACAAACAAACAAAAACAAAAACAAAAAAGTACCATTCTGGATACTCGTGCTGTGAGTGACGTACTGGCCGTACAACACAAAGCAAAATGCTCTTCTGATGATGAGTCAGGTTAATTTATAAATGTGCACATAAAGCAACAACCAAAGTTGCATTTTTTTCCTCTGATTTATTCCATTAAGTTTGCATTTTAATGAAGCCAGTCCAGTCATTACAGTCTTCACATTCACTCTGTAGGCTCAGCCTGAACAAGGTTACACCTGTCTCACTGAGGGTGAGAGAAACGCAAACACCAGGAGCACTTTGGGAACCAGGCCCATCAACTTTGCACTTCCAAACCAAATGAAAATACTTCCATCAAGGAGGATCTTCTGATTATGTTAATTAGCTCAGTCCTAAATTTTAAAGAGAGATTGTCTTTCCTGGGAAACACCGCTAGTATGAGACATGCCTTTGATGATCTTGCTTTTTGTTCTGTTTCCGTCAGGAGGAGCGCAGTGACTAAGATCTCACCTCCTAGAACAGGAGGAGCTGGTTAAAGGCTTTTCGCATTTGTAAATGGTTGTTAAAAATAAAAAGAAAATAATATTTTGTGACAGATGACACTTATAAAAAATCCAGATTTCATTGCCCACAAATACATTTTCATTGGAACAGAGCCACACCCGTACGTTACTGGTTACCATAGCTGAGTAGCTGCAACAGAGACCATATCACCTGTGAAGCCAAAATACTTACTACCTGCTCTTTACAGAGTGTTGTCATCCCGCTGGTCCATACCTGGGTCTACCACTTAGTAGCTGGGTTTGGAGGCAACTTTGGCTTCCTGAGGCTCAGTTTCCTCATCGGAGGATTATAAGACCAAATGTGTTGTTTGTGACAACTAAATAATAACACGCTCAAGACAGTCCTTGGGGCATAGTAAGCACTCATAAGTGTTGTCATTATTATTATTATACTTCATCTTTTAAAAAGTTACACAGTTATGCTAATATGAAAAATTGTGAGTATTTAGTGAGAAAATAATTGAAAAATATAAAATTGATTATAAACATATTGTGTGATGTAAGGCCAGCAAATAAAATTTGGTAGAGGAAAAAAATAGTGTATTTATATTTATAATTCTCCCAATCACCCTGCAATGTTCTTAGACAAAGATCCTAGTATAATTTTGAAGCATATTAATTCAAGACTGGAAACAAGAGTTTGGTAAAAACAGTTTGCCAAACTGGGCACATAGTTTAAAGATAGGATTAAGGCTCCTGAATTATTTCCCTAATAAAATATATAATTAAATATTTATTGCTAAGCTAAACTATCAGCTGCAATTTAAATAGTTATGACCAATTATATTATTAGGCCTAGAAAAATACCAGTTAACTCTTACAAATTTCTGGGCCGTAATCCCGCAACACAATGGAGTAAGTCTGGTTCACTCCCAAGATAGATGGGAAAGCACTCTGACTTCAGTTAGTTGCTTGACTAACTCCCTGAGAAATGGACCAAGAAGTACCAACTGTCCCCAGACTGACCTTTAAGAAATACCAAGTGGAGAAGTACTGAAACAAAGATGTATAGCTAACTAACTGCCGGATTCTGCTTCTGTACAATGCTTGCCAACCTATCTGGATGCACTTTCGTAGCCTGTGTGCCAACCAGGATGCAAACCAAGCCTTAAAAACCTGACCCCTTAAGCACTCGGGGCTGCTCTCAGAAACCCCATTTTGGGACACTGAGGCAGTTGCTGGCTGGCTCTTCAATAAAAGGACTCCTCTTTAAATTTGACTTGTCTGGCAGTGTGGTCTCTGAGAGACTCCTCGGCATAACAATATCAGTTCACTGTATTACCTTAAATATTATAATTTTTTTTAAATGCTTGGAGAGCTAAGGAAGTTTTAAGTTCAAATTTTTGCTTAGAGATTTTTAAGTAATGCTTTGTCTTTTATCTTGAAGCAAATTTAATGTGGATTTAGAATAGTGCTTCTCAACCTTCCTAATGCCACAGCTCTTTAATACAGTTCCTGTGGGTCATGACCCACAGGTTGAGAACTGCTGATTTAGAATATATATGTTGAAGGAAAAATAGCAAGGCAAATGTAATGGTGGGGTGTAATCAACACAAAAGTGCCCTTTGAAATTATTAGTGGCAAAGAATTAAAAATTGGAAGGAAAGGGTGGTCCCCATAGCTCATGGATGGGGCACCAGCCACGTACACTGGGGCTGACAGGTTCAAGCCCAGCCTGGGCCAGCTAAAACAACAATGACAACTGCAAGAAAAAATAGCTGGGATTTGTGACAGGCACCTGTAGTCCCGGCTACTTGGGAGGCTGAGGAAAGAGAATCGCTTAAGTCCAAGAGTTGGAGGTTGCTGTGAGCTGTGATGCCACAGCACTCTACCCAGGGTAACAAAGTGAGATTCTGTCTCAAAAAAAAATAAACTTGGTAGGAAATATGAATACACATTTTAAGAAAAAATACAAATGACAAACAAATGAAAAACTCCTCTTTTATTGTTATACTGACTCATTTAACATAAGATACATTTACTTATGGACTGGCAAAGATTTTTCCTGACTGATAATAATGCTGGTGTGGGTAGAATAGTCATAGTAAAAGGTGATGTTGTGTTTACTGAGGGCTAGATTCTTTTCTAAGTGCTTTATATGAATTAGGTCATGTAATAGAATAATCTCCTAAATATGCACTATTATTAAAGGCATTCTAATATTTTATTGGTAAAGAAACTACCAGTTGGGGTAGACCTGCTGTTTGAACCCAAGTTGTCTGTTTCCTCAGTTGTCGCTTCCAGCCCTTATGCTGTTGCTGCAATTATATGGACATACTTATTTTCTGGGGCTTTCCAAGAAAAGTACGCATTGCTAGCTGAGGACTGGGACGAGGGCGGGGAGATGAGTTCATTGATTTCCTCTTGAGCTTACCCCCTTCCAAGAAAGTACGCATTCGTATTCTCAGCTGGTCCTAGACCATTGGTAAATATGTTTTTGATGATATTGTTAAGTCTTGCAAGGTGCATAATAGCAGTTTTTCTTAAATTTGATAATATTTAATGTAAATTAGAACTACTACACAAACACATTGCTGTTTTTCTCAGGATTTGCATCAGAAGAGCAATCTGAAATTGATATTATAGGTAGGGTTTTGTGCAGGAAAGGACAAGCATTTAACTAGATCCTGCCAAGCTTAAGAATTCTGTGTTGATTCATGCTGACCTTATAAGTCTCCACTTAACAGAACGCATCTCCAGGTCAGATGAGCTGAGTTATTTTACCTTAACAAAGCTCGCACAGCTAGACACTGAGCCTGCTCCTTCTAGGACATGGCACTGACTTCTCTGTAAGGAGTTGTTACCTTCGGTTTCATCCCTATTGCATCAGGAAGTGGAATTCCAATACATCACACTGGGAGCCGGGGTACGTGGGGAGCAAGCAAAGGGCCCTTGGACAGAGAAGTGAGAGGACGGCCTGAGTAAGCAGCGGGGTCGGAGCTGGAGCCCACAGTTGCTTTCTGGGGACTCCTTCAGCATACATGTGCGCAGATCAGATCAAAGGGCTGACGACAAGCCCCACGTGGCTCACAATTTGCCACACACATTGCTGGGAGGTGGCTTCATGTATCTTCAACTGAGACCAGATGGAAACATATGTCACAAACACTCCTGAAAGAGAATGTAGGCCACAGTACTTGGGCACCAGGTAGAACAACAAACAGGGAACAAATCTAAATTCCCAGGAGGGGGCAGGGATAGCATGGGGTGAGAGATGGTGGCATCAGGTGGGAACCCTGCCTGGTGCAGCTGGGAGGGAGAAAGTCTGCAGTCAGCGCCAAAGGGCCCGGCATGAGCTGACAGTGTTCCAGGACGAAAAGAACTTGGGCCCAGAAGAGCAGAACAAGACCCAGGAAGGGCTAAATGAAGTTCCATGCTGCCTGGTGTGGCTCCAATCCAGCAATCCCACTGTGGGTTTGTATCCAAAACAAGGATGAGTCAGGATACTGAAGAGCTATCTGCATGCTCACATTTCTGCTCTCAAAGCCAGGACATGGAAACAACCCCAGTGTCCACTGAAGGGTGAATAAAGAAAATGCAGTACAAACACATAATGGAGTATTATTCAGCCATAAAAAAGAATGAAATCTTGTCATTTGCCACAACACAGATGGAACTGGAGGACATTGTGTTAAGTGTAATAAGCCAGCTCAACAAGATAAATATGGCACACTCTACCTTATATGTGGGAGCAAACATAGTTGATCTCATAGAGGTAAAACGTAGAACGGCAGGTGCATGGCCTGAGAAGCATAATAGGGAAGGGCTGTGAAAAGGGGAGGCTTATGGGCATAAACTATGGCCAGATAGAAGGAATAAGATCTAGTGTTCAATGGCACAATAGGGTAACCATAGCTAAAATAATTTATTATATATTCCAAAATAACTAAAAGAGTAGAATTACAATGGTCCTAACACAAAGAAATGATAAATACTTGAGGTGGTAGATATACAAATTATCCCGATTAGATCGTTACACATTGTATGCCTGTATGGAAACATCTCATGTACCCCATGAACAGGTGTAACTATTATGTATCCATAAAAATTAAGACTAAAATTTTTAAAAAAAAATTTTTTTTGAAAAAATAGCTGGGCACTGTGGCGGGCGCCTGTAGTCCCAGCTACTAAGGAGGCTGAGGCAAGAGAATCGCTTAAGCCCAAGAGCTGGAGGTTGCTGTGAGTAGTGTGACGCCACGGCACTCTACCCAGAGCGATAAAGTGAGACTCTGTCTCTACAAAAAAAAAAAAAAGAATAGTGGCTGAATTCTCCAACTTCTTCCCACTCCCCCATGGTTAAGAAAAGGATGGGACCAAGTAGTGAGGACCTTGAAACAACCCAACTCGGACACACAGAAGTTAAGGAGTTGGCCTGGGAAGGAATGAAAGATGTACATTTAGAATTTGATGAGTGTTTTAGACACATGCTGAGGGTGAGAATTCACATAAAAATGTCATCCCAGAGGACACAGAGGGGAGGGGAGGAAATTGGTCCAGCATACCAAGCCCAAATACTCACACCAGAGACATGAAATTGGGTCAGCAGAGGCTGAAGGTCAGCATGTTTCTCATGCTAAAAAATGAGCTGGCATCATGTCAATGGTGTACCCCTCCCCCATTTTTAAAAAAAATAGACTGATTCAGGGCTATATGCAGTGTAGCCCCTCTCCCCAGCCCCATGGGAAGTAGTCTGGATGCAACCCTAGCACATGATGGGACTAAACTATCTCTAGGTCCCTGTACAGCTCTGGGATCCCATGATACTATTTCCTATTGGTCTCTCTCCTCTCCTAGGTATATAACTAGCCCTGAGACTGAAGGATGACAGAATGGACAGTAGCATGCAAAGCCTGACTTGGTGTATTTTAAAGATTAAGGGGAAAAAATGGACTCAGTGTAGGACCAGGGAACTAAAAGTTAGAATTGAAAGTCTATGGCTACAAGTGGTCTTGGAGGACAAAGATCCAGGCTGGGGTGGGGAAGGAGGTTGTAGCAGAAAGTCTCACCTGGTAGCAATGTCGTCATCCTCACCACCCCAGCCCCAGTATTCATTGGGGAAGCCATTCATCTTCAGGTACTGGTCAGGAGTGAGCGCTGAGACTCCTCCAAAGTATTGGGGGTATGGAAGGCTAGGGAGAAAAAGATCCTTGCATTTCACAAGTCTTCTGGGGAGACATCCCCACCCACAATCCCTTAGGCTCTCCTTCCGTTGGATGGTGGGTTTCCCTGCTGCCCAGCACCCTTCCATGCCCTCTACCTGTATCCAAACTTGTTCATGGCAACAGCTACATGGCGGGGTCCCCGAGGATCACACACATACAGATTGTGGTCATTTTCTGGCAAGAGGTCCACATCATGCAAGAACAGGCAGTCCCACTCTTCATCACGCAGAGCCTCC